>VZRH01004835.1:260603-305181 GCA_013397555.1 Urocynchramus pylzowi
TAAAAGACAGCACCAGCCCCGTGGGAGGCAGTGTGCCTTGGACTGACCTGCTGGCCAGAGCTCGGGGGTCAGACAGAAAATATTTTAGATAAGAGACAATAAACATCACTGAGAACACGAGCAGAAGACTCCTGACTCCTTCTTGGACAGCTGGGTTGGGAAAAGCGGCTTCCACCAACATCTGGGGTCATCTCAGAGAGCAGAAAAGACCCTGACAGGTTGGATTCAATCTTGGATGGTTTTCCCAACCAAACAACTTTCTAGCAGATCTACATGGCAGAGAAGAGCAGCCTGGGCCAGAGCTGCTCCTCTGAGCTTTCCTGGGCAGCCAGCTGGAAGGTGCTGCTCTAGCAGCCACAAGCAATGGCCCAAAAAACTGGAATCCCAGTTTTTCCCTGGAATCACAGCTCCAGCAGAGTCAAACCCTGAGCTGCAGAGCTCCCACCCAGGAGCACTGGCCAGGATTGCTGCACCAGGCAGCCGAGGCCTGTGGAGCTGCACAGCCAGGCTTTGTTCAGTGATTCATTATTCTGAAGTGCTGAATAATTCAGCACACAGGATTAACGGCATATGCCACTGAAACATTCCATATGGAGCACGGCTCCCTCAGGAGCTGCTCTCTCCAAAGGCACCAGCACATCTCCCCATGCACTGTGCTGTGGGCAGGGGCTCCTTGGCAGTGTCACAGCCCAGACAGCCTGGGCTCTCTGGGGTCCTTTGGCATCCCAGGGTGTGTTGGAATCCAAAATGCAAGGAACTTTCAGAACTTTGGGCCTGTAAGCCAAAGCTTAGAATTAAACCCAGGATTTGATCTGAGACCTTGGAAAAGGCTTCCAAATTTAGGTGCTAGAAGCGAGAATGTGGATTTATAGTTTAAAGCAGAGACACACTAAGCTTAGTAAAGTTAACAGTTTTAGAGTTTAAGATATAGAAAAAATAAAAGTAGTTACAGAGGTAAACAAGAAAATTAGAATGCAGTACTGTAAGTTTGTGTGTCATAACATCATTGGCTAAGAATGCTTACACTGTAGCATGGGTCCATAAGACAGAATATTTAAGGATTGGGTCAAAAGCATAAATATCCTTATTGGCAGTGTTTTATTGGTCAATATCTCCTTAAAAGGTCTTTTAACTAAGGGTCTTGTGACATTCTGAACCATGTGAGCCAAACTCACCCTTCCTGCTTAAGTAGAAAATAAGAAAATAAACCACATCAGCAAAAACAATTCAGAGGTCCCGTCTTGAATTCCTTCCAAAATTCCCCACAAGTGAATTATCATAGGGTGGAGCGACAGGGCAGGCTCTAGAAACATGGGAATGCAAAGGGATGGAGGGAAAGAAGTCCCCTCTCCCTCCCCTCCTGCCCAAAACACCAGAGACACGTGTCAGCCAGCAAAGCTCCAGCCTCACCACCCTGCAACTCTGGCCAGGGCAGCACCCACAGCCTTGCACAAGACACACTCAGACAAATTTGTCTCCTCATGACTTAAGTTTCCTGCAGCCTTTTTGTGGAGGCGACTTTGTTCTCTTCACTCCCTTCTACAGACAGATTCCTGCCCACCAGCCAGAAAACTTGTATGAGCAGAGGCAGCTCTGGCCACGCTGTTCCCACAGCTGTCCAAGGCAGCCGCGCATCAGTGACACACTCACGAACCACGGCCCAAAAACGTCTGCGTGGGCAGCTCCTGTGAGAATCTGAGCATTGCATCAGCCCTTCCTTGTCCTGGAGGAATTTTTTGCCATCAGTGGAGAGAAAAAAAGGCTGTCTTCTGGAGCACACAGCCCCTGCTCCAGGCATGCTGAGCCGCCAGGGCTGCAGTGACCTATCAACTCAGACACAACCAGTCCTGGCATCATCCCATATTTCAATCAATAACAGAACAGAAGGTGATATCCAATCCAGAAGATAAAAATCTCACTAAATTAAATTAACTTGTACAGTGTAATCAACATTCATTAAGCCAATTTAGTCAAGCAATGACCTCAGCAGCTTTCACTTAATCATATCCTTAAATGTCAAATCCACATGCAGATCTTGTAGAAGTCCTTTCCAATTACATCTTATTAAAAACTTGGAATAAATGAATGTAGATGGAGTGGTCTGTGTGCAGTGAGCACAAACACTCACAGCTGAGAGGGGCAGTGCCACACCCCTACCTACACAGGGTAATTACAGGTACCCACGTACCCAGCTCACAGACACACACCAAGGCTCATTTGTCCCTCTGAAATCACACAGAAGTGGTTGCAAGGATTCTACATGACCTGCTGCCTGGTTGCCTCCATACCTTTTCCATTGTCACACACCTGCCAGCTCTCTCCAGTGACACTTGTCACTGGTGGTCGACATTGCACCATCCTGTTTCCCTCTGCATTTGCTGCCACACCAGCTGTAAATCTCACCCAGAGGGCTGTGAAAACTCCTCATAGAAGTAGAATTTCTACCTATGTTATTGTCTGTGTAAGAAATATGCTTTTCAGCTGCATGAATCCCAGTGCAGCTGGGGATTCCCGCCGGGTTCCCTCTGCAGGGAGCAATTCCACACCAAAGCTCTGCCAGTGCTCCTGCCAGTGCCACAGCCACCCTCCTGCAAGGCACATGGCAGCACAGAGAGCACAAAACACCTACTTTATTCTTCCTGACCCTTTATTTCAGGTGGTTACAGGGCCAAACAGGCTGAGAGGTAAACACTGGAGCTGTCTTGATGGTGTCACACCAGAGATCAGCAGCACCACAGCTGAGAGGGACTTGGCCTGACCCTGGCTGTTGGACACTGAACCCCCCCTGACCCCCATCTGTACCACATCTGGAGAAGCCTGGCAAAGGGCAGAAGGGCTTAGGAAGGCTAAAAGAGAGAAAAAATTTATAATAAAGAAGAAAATTTGTAATAAAGAAGAAAATTTGTAATAACAGCAAGAGAAGGACAAAAACCGAAATGGTGGAAATCCAGAAAGCCCAGTGGTTTTTAGGAAGATGAGCAGAAATGCACTGCTGTCACTAGCCCTTTGCACTCTCTGCTGCCCCATTGAGCCAGTCCTGGTCCCAGGTGTATCTGGCTGTGAGGCCTTAGGATTTTTGCTTTTATGTTCTTCATTTATTTGTAATCCTGCAATTCTCTAGTGTAGAACTCTGAACTCCATATGCAGTGTGAGCTGCTGCTTTCCCATTTTGGGCAGACACAACAATTCCTCTCCAGGCCTGGCAATCAAGGCCTGGCCTCACTGTCTCAGGCCCTGAGAGATGTGAACAAAAGTGAGTTGGGGGCAGCAAACTTGGGGTAAATGACTTCATTAGCTGAATCTGTAATTGGAAAATGAACCCTCAATATGCAAATGGACCAAACTCATGAAAGTGTGAAACCTGTGACCTGTCATCCATTTTGGGTTTAGTCCCTGGGGGGCTTCATCTGCCTAAAATGTGCCTAAAAGGGCCTGAGGGCCCTTCAATAAATAGAACTGCTTTTTATTCCCTTAATTTTATCTGGCCTCTGTTTTCATGTAGCCAGAAAAGGCATCAGCTGTCCCCACAGGAGCAGCAGGACAGGGCTGGCAGTGGGGACACAGCCACACAGGGGCTGGCACTGCACCAGGACACCCAGGGCAGCATCAGGGCAAGGTCACACCTGCTCCTACCACCACAGCTCACAGTCCTGGCACACCTGGCACCTTTCCTGCCTCTGCACAGGCTGGCTCCTAGGAATCAGGGGCAGGGCTGTGGAAGCACCAGGGATCCAGAATGAATTGCTCTACCAGTGCCAAGCAGCCTCAGCAGATGTTCCTGATGTCAGCAGGATGCTCCAGACCCCCATTTTTATTCTTGGAATGAACACTGGGGACATATCCTTGCAGTTTCACCTTCCTACAACCTCACACATCTTCAAGAATAAATTTCCTGGCCTTGCCAATGCAGAAAAGTATCAGTAATGTTATGGCTAATTTTATTTGTGGAGCACTCCCTCAAACACAACAAGCAGATGAAAAAGCCAAACGAGGGTAGTGGGTCAGCAGGCGAGCTGTGCTCTGTACCAGAAATCTCTGTGCTTAATTTATCAGATTTCTCATAAAAATCTCCCTCACCTGGGGAGTAAATCTGCTTTAATGTATCACACCTATTGCTAACTCACAGAACTGAAAATCTCATTTCATGGGCCCCAGGTTTACCCGATTACAATTCCACTGTGCAGAGTTTCTTAAAGCAATACAAGCTGATAATGAAATACTTGCTGGTAGAGCAGCATTCCTGTGCCTGCCCCTGGCCCTGGGAAGGGTACAATCCCCACGGGCCTGCCTGGCTGGCACTGCAGAGCCCAGGGGAGGGGCACACGGGCAGACACAGCCACCCTCCCACAGCTCAGGCTGGGGAGATTTCCACTGGTGTGCTTATCTAAAGGGAAAAGCATTTCCTTCAGCCATATTTCTGAATTTATGATCAAGTCGAGATGTCAAGATTGCTGAGACACCCTTTTAAGGCAGCTGTAAATTGTTTAGACAATAAGAAATGACAGCTTCTGCTTGAGCTTACAGAGGGAATCCAGGCTGGAGTGCAGATTTATGACTTTGCAGGTAGGAGACCACTGAATGCATATTTTTCACGGGGAAGTGAGCATCTCCAAAGCCACACATTTGGTTGCTCTTTGTACTCATACTTCAATTTGCTTAAAAGCAGGAATTTAGGTCTGTTCTGTAGCAGGAATTTAGGTCTTTTCTGTATTGCTCTTGCTTCAGGGCTGCTCAGAGGCACTGATGGCCAAGTTACTGTTGGAGAGGGACCTGGCACACCCATGGAATTCACAGCCCCTTCACCTCTCTGCCTGCATTCACCTGCTCCCAGTGCTCTCCTTCACTGCACGAGGCTTGTGCAGCATGAGGCACCTCTGGGCATTGGCACAAAGGCAGAAATTCTGCCCAGAAGTAGCTCTGGATGAGAGCCCTGATTCCTCCCTGTGGGACTGAACAGCAGCTTGGGTGTATTTTACAATGTGTGGGTGTTGTCTAGAGCAGGGAGCTTTACCCACTTGGAAATACAGGATCTGACCTTTCACAGGTAAATTCACCCAAACTGAGCTGAAAGAAGTGTAGCAAACACAATCACAGAATAGTTGGGGTTGGAAGGAACCCCTGAAAATGATCCAATCCAATTCCCCTGCCAAGACACGACCACAGGAACCCAGAGCAGGTGTCCAGGTGGGGTTGGAATGTCTCTGGAAAGGGAGACTCCCTTCCCTGGACACCTGTTCCAGTGCTCAGCCACACTCCATGAAAAGAAGTTCTTCCTCATGTTGAGATGAAACATTGTATTTTTGTTTATGGCCATTGCTCCTCATCCTGTCACTGGCACCACTGAAAAGAGTCTGGCACGATCCTCTTGGCACCCCGTGGAGATATTTGTATGGGTTGATGGGATTCCCTCTCTCCAGCATCAGCTCAGCATTTCTGAAAACACAACCCTGAGTGCACTTTCTGAAATCCAACTGGGTTGTCTGAAAACCTCCCTTTGGAATGTTGCTCACAGCCCAATTTTTCAATTCCTACTCACACACAAAACCTGAAGCCTCTGGCTTGCCTGTACCCAAACTCACTTTATTTAGAGCCAGGCAACCAAAACAGAATCAAATTTATCAACCAGATCTCATCATGTGGAAAGCAGAGTGATAAAGCCTCAATTGCAATCGACTGAATTTTGAATTAAGCAATCAACTGATTAATTACTTGACTTTTGTCTAATAAAGCAAAATGTAAATGATACTGGCACAAGAGTTACATTCCATCACTGTAGCTCCTGCTTTCCTTTGTTGCATGATATGGGAATTCACTGGAATTACAGAGGACTGAAGAGATGTGTGAGTCTGTCAGAAAATGCCCAGTTATCCCAGACTGCCATTAGTTTTTCTTGCCATGCAACGTGTTGCAAAAGAGGGAAGAGATGTTTATGTATACAGGCAAGTATTCTGCATCCCTATGCAATAAATAGCAAGTGCCAGGTTATTCTGTCAGTTCTGGCATCCTCTATCAACAGTTAAGTAGATACAATCCATTGTACCTTTCAGATTGATTTCACACTGATGAATGTGAGATTGTCAGGTTGATCAGTCCTCCCAAATACATTAATCCACTCTGAGGTCATCCTGAGCTCATTTAAAATATTCTTTCTCTATCCTGTGATACTTCTGATAAATGGCCAGTGGAAGACAGAGTCTCCTCTGCAGGATGTCAGGGCCAAACGTGAAGGCTGTCAAAAAATCAGCATTAAAACCTGCTCAGTGTGCTGTTTTCCAAAAATTCTTTAAATGGCACAGCGTGTTTGCTGACATTAATCACGGGTGACATTCTAGGGAGGGCTGAGTGTGCATGTCAAGAGAAACTTCTCCAGATCCCAAAGACATGAATCACCTGGAAAGCAACTGTGTTTTTATCTCTAGCTGCTAAAAACCCATCACTTCCATGCCTTTTACTGCCTCACAGCCCTTCAATGCTTCACTTCCCTGCAGTGACCTGGGAGGGTGAGCACCAGCAGCACATTTCCAAGGATCCAGTAATTCCCACTGCCAGGAAATGCCCCAAGAACAACCCCTCAGCTAGAGCCAGGGGGGAAACACATCCCAACAATCCCATAAGAAAAAGGAGTTCTAATTTTAGAAATCAGAAAAATAAATGGCTGCAGGCCTCTATAATCTCCACATCAGCACAACAAGATGCTTAGTCAATAAAATAGTTCAGCTAAGTGATCTCAGCATGTAATTCCATACGGATTTTTTTTCAGGGGGAAATGCTATCATTTTCCATTTCAGTTTAATGAATCATGTGAATTATAGTAACATTACAAATGGTTCTCTCTGCAGCCTATTAGTTTGTTTCTGTATGGTTCTAATGGAAGACATGCTTCATTTCCATCCTAGCTTGCCCTCAAGCCATTACGAATAAATTGTATTATCATAAGCAGTTACCTTTTAAAATGATCTTATCAAAAGAAAGTCTTTTGCATTGTTGAGGAGTGTTTATTACCATTTTGGGCAAAGTGCTGCAGGCACTTCACTCTTTTTATAAATATAAATAATTGTAGCAAAGAGACCAAGGGGCTGGAACTGCCTGGGCAGCCTCCAGGCACGGGGATGAACATCTCCAGAGCACTGGTGCTCCCATCAGCAGCAAATTGAATCCTTCACAGGTTCACAGAGTTTAAGGCCACGAGACAGTTCAATTATTTACTCTGAACTCCTGCACACCCCAGGCTGTGCAGTTCACCCTCCTGCCCCTCCACTGAAACCAGTCAGCAGTGTCCCAGTGGGGCTCCCTGAGGATCAGCCTGCCTGGGCTCAGACACATCAGGAGAAGTGGGACTGACCCTTCCAGATGGTGCCCACCCAAGTGGGGGATCACACTCGTGGTTTTCCAGACTTTTTTCTTGATGCAGCCCTGAAGCATCACAAGTTTTTTCTATTTTTACTGACTCCTGTCATAATTTCACAGGAGGACAGACATTTTGACTATAAATAATTACACAGCTATACATATCCATGTAGGAAAGAATAACTACCCTCACAGGAAAGAATTTCAAGCAAATCCCTGTTCAACTTTATTAAAGAGCCCCCAGTGTCAGGCACCCTGTGCTCCCCAGCCATGACAAGCCCATGCTTCACTTGATTCATCAGTAGGAAGCTTTTGCAGGAGATTAATTAAACCTCTGTTCCTTGCTATTTAACACCATTTCTTCTAGCCCAGTCTAGAACACACAAGACAATTTCCCCCCTCTATAGTTTGAGGAGGTTTTTGGTTTTGTTTGGGGGATTTTTTGCACAATTGAAGAACATTCCAGTCAATCTTTTCTAGACTGAGCAACAGCAATATCGTCTTTATATATAAATCAGCATTATGTCCCTGTGTAGGAAGGGGGTCAGAGGCATTTTAGATTTAGTTTACTTTTAATGTAGGCTAAATCTAAAAATGAAAAGTAAAATCCCTGAGTTTTCTGAAGCCTACCTACCAGGACACTTGGCTGGAGAATGCCAGAAAAACACCAG
The DNA here is from genome assembly GCA_013397555.1 of Urocynchramus pylzowi. Lineage (NCBI taxonomy): Eukaryota > Metazoa > Chordata > Aves > Passeriformes > Fringillidae > Urocynchramus > Urocynchramus pylzowi. The sequence continues at coordinate 268,622 of VZRH01004835.1, forward strand.
AATCTTGGTGGTTTTCAATGCAGCATCTTTGATTTCAATAACCCACATCAAACACAGCCTGAACACTGCTCAAATCAGCAAATAATGGTCTGGGCAAGAATGTCAACAACAGAAGAATCACTTCTAGGTGACAATGAACGCCTTGATGGAGTGTTCCACTTCAGAACACTTCATTTTGCCCTCTGCTCTCCAGGTCACTAGCTGCAGGAAGCCTCCATCTATTCAGCATCCTGTACCAAAAGTTTGTCATATGAATAAGTGATACATATTCATAGTCCAGCTGCTACTTGGATGGTCAGAGCCTGACTAGATGAGCAGCACTGACAAAACCACCAGGTAGCTCAGTCACCATGCTTCTCAGTAATAAAAATGCAAATAAAATAGGAAGTAAGGATTCTTGCTACTACCATGAAAAATTAAAGTGCTGTCAATTTAATGCAGTTTTGCTTTTCCAGTAAAATAGCATCTGTTCTCCCACACTGAACAGTAATAACACCCTGCAAGGCACAAGGTCTAAAGCTTCTAATGACACATTATAAGCCCACTTTTGCTGTGCCCACCTTGGGAACGACATTCTTTTATGAAAAGGGAAAGAAAAGAAATACATCTGGGAAAGAAATACATTAATTACAGAGCTCTCTCTCATAAGCTCTGACACTGGATAGGGATGACAGAATTTACACTGTTATTTCTCTCCGAGGTGCAGAAAATCACAGAATCATTAAGGTTGGAAAAGCTCTCTGAGAGCATCGAATCCAAGCTGTGCCTGATCTCCAGCCCAGAGCACTGAGTGCCACATCCCGGTGGTCCTTGGGCATCTCCAGGGATGGGCACTCCAAACCTCCAGTGTCTGACCACCCTTTCCATGGGGAAATTCCTGCTGATGTCCCACCTGACCCTCCCTTGGCACAGCCTGAGGCTGTTCCCTCTCCTCCTGTCCCTGTTCCCTGGTGATGCCTTTTTGGGACTACATAAAAACAGAGGCCAGACAAAATCAAGGGAATAAAAAGCAGTTCTATTTATTGAAGGCCTTCAGGTACATTTAGGGCAGATGAAGCCCCCCAGGGGCTACACCCAAAATGGACAATGGGTCATGGGTTTCACACTTTTATCAGTTTGGTCCATTTGCATATTGGGGGTTCATCTTCCAATTACAGCTTCAGCTAATGAAGTCATTTACCCTGAGTTTTCTCCCCCAACTCACTTTTGTTCACATCTCTCAGGGCCTGAGGCAGTGAGGTGTCCTTGATTGCCAGGCCTGGAGAGGAATTGTTGTGTCTGCCCAAAATGGGAAAGCAGCAGCTCACACTGCATATGGAGTTTGGAGCTCTACACTAAAGAATTACAGGATTACAAATATATGAAGAATATAAAAGCTAAAATCCTGAGGCATCAATGAGAGCAGAGCCTGACCCCCCCCCAGCTGTCCCCTCCTGTCAGGGAGTTGTGCAGAACCAGAAGGATCCACCTGAGCCTCCTTTCCTCCAGGCTGAGCCCTTTTCCCAGCTCCCTCAGCAGCTCCCCATGGCACAGACTTTTGATATTGATGATGTATAAATGTGTCCCTGATCAGACACTAACTGTAATTATTTGCAGCTTAAAGGTTTAACAATTGTGTCAACCTGAAGTTGTCAGAGGGTGGGAACAGACACTGGGGCGCTGCAAATTAAACCATGTTGGCAACCACTTAAAAGTTCTCCTAATAGGTTTGGCTGTAGGAGCTTATTAACTGACAGGAGAAGTCCTGCCATGGGGAAAGGAGCTTCCTTTTATGAGCTACAGAAAATAAATTAGATTTTTTTTTTCCTCTACTCTGTGTAGGTAGAAAAAGCTCTTTGATATCCAGAAACATGAAACAATAAATTGCTATAACACCCAGACAATAATTTAATTTTGAAAATGGAACCTGTTCCGTTATTTCAGGTTTCTGCCTCCCATCAGCAAGGTGAGGTCAAATATACATGTATATATGTGTCTATATATATACACAGAGAGAGAGAGAGATAATGACAGGACATGGGGAATGGCTTCACACTGCCAGAGGGCATGGCAGCCTGGGACAGTGGAAGGTGTCCCTGTCCATGGCAAAGGGTGGAACAGGTGNTACACAGAGAGAGAGAGAGATAATGACAGGACATGGGGAATGGCTTCACACTGCCAGAGGGCATGGCAGCCTGGGACAGTGGAAGGTGTCCCTGTCCATGGCAAAGGGTGGAACAGGTGGGCTTTAATGTCCCTTCCAACCCAAACCATTCTGTGATTCTATATACACAAATATTTGGGGGGTTTTGGGTTTTGTGGGGGGTTTGTTTGTTTGTTTGTTTGGGCTTATTTTGGTTTGTTGTGGGTTTGGGTTTGGGTTTTTTGGTGTGGTTTTTTTTTTTGGTTTTGTTGGGGTTTTTTTGTGGTGTTGTTCAAGCTTTTCTTCTTTTAAATAATAGTTGGAGAGAGACAAGAACTCCAAGTGCATTCAGGCACTCACAGCCTGACTCTCCTACCCTGCCCTGCAAGGCCAAAGGTCCAGAGTTCAGCCTTTGGGCTGGGGTTCTGCTGGGCCAGTGCACACCTGGGACTGCACCTGCAGCTCAGGGGAGCTGCTCACCCTCCTTGGGCTCTTAAGGGAGAGAGTTTTCAGATTTGGGCTGTAATTTCTCTGCAGATGAAAGCCAGGATTAACCATCAGCCTTGTCCTCTGCAGAGCACACCTGGTCAGAGAGGCAGCTCTGCCAAGGACTGACCTGTCCCAGTCCTCACTCCCCCGGCCAAAAGCCACTCCAGGATGTGCAAAACAGACAAGATAAATTAAGTGATACTAAATAAACAAACAGCAACTCCAAGTTTGCATTCAGACCACAATCAAGAACAAAAATATTCCTGTGCTTATCTCTGCACACAGCTCCCATCCACTAATGCCGGAGGCACAAGTCTTTCCAGGACCAAACCATGATCAGTTCATAATTGCAAAAATCTCCCAAGCACCAGGCTTTTAATTGTTTCTCTAAGATTTGCCTAAGAGCTATTTTAATTCCAAGCAGCTGTCTTAAAGAACAACAAGAAAACAACTTAATATGTAGGGCTTGACTGGGATAGCTCATTATTGATTGAGTAGAGAAGAAATAATGAAGTTCCTGAAAAATACATTTTGAGGCTACTTTGAGTAGAGTTTCAGAGACCAAATGAAGGACTCGGGGGGGAGTTTGTGTATTTTGGCATAGCAAGAGAATTGCACAAGCCCTGCAGGAGCTGAGGTTGGGTCTGTGGTGGTCCATGGACTGGGTGGTGTCTGTGCAGACCACGGGACAGACTTGCTGCTCTTGTTTGTTATTTACCCTTTTCAGCTGTGTCCAGCCCTCCACCACCCTGGAGAGGAACCTTCCCCATGGGCACAGCCTGGGACAAGCCAGCCTCAGTGCCCACCTGGCCTGTGGGGCTGGCTAGGTGTGGTCAGTGCCTCCCTGGACCAGCTCTGACTATCAGGGCTACACAGACATCTACTGTCCTTAAAAAAAATTTAAAAAAAAAAAAATATTCCCCCCCTTCCCTGTAAGTTATGTAGAACCTCTCCTACTTAGAGGCACTTTTCATCAATTATCTCAACCCATCTGGCTTTGTCTCCAAGTGGCATTGATTATGAGCATCCTGTGCCCTAGAGATAAACACACCAGCCCCATTTCCCCCCTGTGCCTTCTCCATATTGGCTCCTAACGTGATCAGACTGGTGATGATCAGCCTGCTGGGAAATCAATAAGAGCACAGACATGTCACAGCCCCAAGATTAATGGAACTGACTTGGCACAGAAAACTTCCCTGCACCCGCACAGCCAGCCCACAGTGCTTGTCAGTTCAAGTTTCCTTAACCACAGGCATGGCTCCAACTTCGTGGCCATCCTCAGAGCTGGAGCTCACCCACTCCCACAGCTCTGGCTGCAGAGCCACCACTGAAGCAGCCCACGCCAAGATCCATCAGGAGAGAATGTAAAGGCTGAAAAAAGCACCTTTATCCCACGTAGTCATGAGCAGAATAAAAACCAGCCTAACAAAAAGCCCCAAACTCTGTCTTCACAGATTGGTTCTGGCAGGTTAGCAGCTGCATTTTGTTAATGATAATCATTCTGGGGAAGGCCAATTAACTTTTCTATTAATCCATCAAATCAGCCCCTCATCTTGCTTTGGTTTTACATTTAATATCACTCAGAATCCCTCCTCTCCAGTGTGACTGCTGGATCACCTTTTCCACACCCCTCAGTTTGCACAGCCCTGGCACACGGGTCTCCCACTGCAGAAATCCCTCTGCAGGCTGTAATGGAAATGTGGGAATGGACTTCCCCTTGGTACTGGTGGGTGAACCCATGAGCAGGTGCTGCAGAGATCAAGAAAAGAAGCAGGAAGGCAGAGACAAGAGGGTACTACACATCTTGCAACTTATAGAATCTATAATATGCACCCAAGAGGTGGATAATTTAAAGTGCTTTGATGAGCTATTAGTAGTAAGTAATAGCTGCCATTAACTCCAGCAGAGCAAGGTCATGCAAGCTCCCAGAATCTGTTCTGCTGAGGATTTTCAGCTCAGCATTTTCTCTCCACATGCCATGAAGCAGTGCAGGCTGAGATTGCATTCCCATTCCCATTTACTTACAACCAAGTCAAACCCACCACACATCGATTCCCCAGAGCTGGATCCCTCTCCCACAGCTCAGGAAAAGACCTCTGGAGACATTTCAGGACAAACAGCCCTTTGCAGGCAGAGCTTCACTCTTAATGCTACAAATCACAAAGCACAGGAATTAAGTAATTTAATTTTCAACCTGGATCTATAGGGCTGAGGATGAAAGGATACAAAGCTGTCCCATTGTTTGCAAACTAACAGCAGCTCTAAGAGCCAGCCTGGATCCTGGAACAGAGGGAGAGAGAAGGAAATGAAAGAGCATGTGTGTAAAATATAGATAAGAAAGCAAATCCCAGCTGTCGTCCCTATCAGCCCTTCCTATTTCTCTGGCAAGAACATGTAATTTTGTGCCGTAATAGCAAAGGTTGGAGTGACTGCTGTCACATTTGAATGATACTGCTATAGCTCCCCTCTTTATATGTATCTGAAATGGGAATCTTGGGATCTGGTTGCTGGGTCCTGGTGGTTTTTTCCAGCACTTGTCTCAGTCCCTCCTTTTCTATATAAAATGCCCCGTTCTGAAGCACAGATCAGAGATAAACAACAATATGTGCCTTGCATGTTCAGAGACTTTCTGAAACATCCTACCATTTCTCCTTTCACAGAGCTGTAATTTGTGCTCCCACAAACCTACAAAGAATCAAATTTACCCATGCCCAAAGCAAACCCCGTTTGAAATGAATGTTTAATTCCTGCCTTGAGGACAGGACCAAAGAATAAGCTCCCTTAGAACAAAGGGAACAGCCCAATTTTAGTACATCAATGGAAGAAGCACAAATGACTTCAAGAAGCAGCTCCAGGTGTAAATGGGTGGGTGAGTGGGAGTAGGAACATTCAGGGAGGCACCAGATTCTGGGGACGCTGCCTAAAACACCAGCTGAGAGCCAGCACCTCACGTATGCAGGCTGTCACAGCTCCAGCCCACAAGTTTCCTCTCCAAACTTTGAGAAGAATCTGTTCAACACTTCCAGCCTCAAAACACACACTTCGTTCCCATTCAGCTCAAGAGTTTTACTTCTCTGATCATAAGTGTTAGCACTATACATAGAATGTATTACACATGGTCAAATTCACATGAACAAGAAACATGAGTTTCTAGATAATCAACAATTTTGCAATGCAACTGTAAGCAAGAGTTGAATTAATCTTATATTTCAATCCTTAAATCTTTATTTAATGTGTACCTAAGGACAGAGCTTAAGTTCTGCATATGCTCACTTGTCAGTTTTTTGCTAAATTAATGTGGTAAATAGCTGTAGAAAAAAAGATTAGGTGAAATAAATTCAGAGAGTCATGAAATTAGAGGTGCTTGGTTTTTACCTCCCCAGAATTATGGAATGAAACAATAGCTTCCCATTCCAAGCCCCTGGAGCAGACTTTAAAATTCAGATCCACTTCCCTTGTTCTGCAGGGAGAAACATTACAGAGATTTTTTTTTTTTTTTAATGCACTGATATTTCATTAGAAGTGGACCCAAGCCACGGGCCCCTCTCACCTGCCCTGGCAGCGCTGCCTCCTCTCTGCACGCTCCATTTCCCACCTGAAAAACACCCCCAGCCCCCCTTCTCGAGCACTGCCACTTCTGACTGATAGCACAAAATTGAACTGCACTAAGCACACATCCGAAAATCTGATAAATATTGTTTGGAAATATAATTGAGGTTTAACTGGAGCATGAATTTTTCACTTTGAAGCAAAGATTTCTGCACTTATTTATGAGGAAGATTTAGTGTTGCAAATAGCGATGACAGCTGAGATAAATGTTAACCCGAGTTATGCTTCTCCTCATAACCTGCAGAGCTCTCCCGGCAGCGCTGCGTGCCAGCAGGACACACATCACCGGGCAGAGCTGCAGAAACCCCCAGACACTCCCAGCCCTGCTCTTCCCAGGCTCAGCACCGGCTGCAAAACAGATCAGAAGCATCCAGCACATTCGGGGTGCAAAATCCTGCTGAAGGCTTGAGCTAAACATCCAGTCTGAGCCTTGGCTTACCCTTGGATCAGGTTTTGTGTCAACACGGCTCTTGACACATCAGTTGACGGCTTGGTCATGAATATTTAAGAGCAAAGTGCTCCCCAAAGTTGTTTTACAACACCAGAACTCATCTCCCACAGCAGTTATTCTGCTTTCAGTCCCCACAGAGGAATCTGTACCAATTTGTACCCAATAGTTTGGCCATTACCGAGGCACTTGGAGATAACAGGAAGGGGCTATCAGGTTTTAATCTAAAGCTCTGTGTTTTAATATCCTAGGAAATCTCTCACCCCGGTGCTGAGAACTGCAGGAGCTGTTGTTTGTCAGAGCACTCGGCCACATCCTGCACATTGTGCAAACACCCAAAACAAACCTTACACCCCCAAAACCTTACAACGCTGGTACATTAAACAGAACACCTTCTGATAGAAGGTGCAAAAGCTAACTCCATTTTAATATTATCAGAGTAGTTGATATTAAACTATATCCCTCCACTTTCATCTGTGTTTTCATAGGTTTATCTCTGAATTTGAATGCAGCAAGTGCTCAAACTGCCAGAACGTGCTGCTCTAATCAGAGCTTCACTAACAAGGAGCCACCGGTATCAAAAAATGTTATATTAAATCAAGGAGGAGCATTTAAAATTCCTGCATAGCACCAGGTCAGAGCTGGTGCTGGACTCGAATTTTAAAGCTCCATCCTCCCATTAACACTGGTTTTCAACTGTGCAAACAAGATAGTAACAACACTCCGAACGCAGCAAACGCTAAATTCAGATCCCGGCTCCGTGCCTCATAAATTTTCATCCTGGCATCACTTCTTGTTCTTTTTACAGCATTTTAAAAATGTAGGTTAGCCTTTGCATTTTAAGCAGCCGCGATTGTATCAAATGCCTGGATTTTACAGCAGCCAAGATGTTCCCAAGTTTGATGAACTGATCTCAAGTGAGATAAATTATGTCAGTTGTCGGCTTTGTCAGTAAATCACGAGTTGACATTTCCCTGATTTGTAAAGGTATAATGTAGCAGTGGAAAGAAGCGAGCTCTTGAAAACCTGCACGGAAGGTGAGATTAATAAGCAGTTCAAAGAAAATGTCCCAATGTAATGGGCTTGGAACATCCACACTCAATTCCAGTTCATTTGCTATTTCTCAGGTTTTCTCTTTTAGGAATTCAAAAAATGCTGTATAAAACATTTTATGGAATATTCCATCTATGTGCTTCTTTGCTTTACAATAATTGACAACATTTACATATATTTCCATGTTATATTATGCCATAAATTTGCATAGATCCAGGTAAAATGTTCAGCTTTAGACCTGCTGCTTCAATGAATTTCAGGAGCTGAATCACAGCTCCAATCTGAATTACATTGCTCCCAGAATTCCCTCTCCTGTGCAGCACTGGAGAACACATCCCTGGTTAATAACCCTGGTGGTGTCTGTGCTGTGGAGCTGCACTGCTGTCTGTCTGTCTGTCCCACACCAGGGCAGCTCTTGGGGGAGACACAAGGTGAAACCACCCAGCCTGGCTCAGTCCCACCTGCCCTTCTCCTCCCTCCATGCTCACCTGAAGGGAGCAGGGTTTGGATGACCCAGTGCTGCACAAGGTGGCAACACATTTCTCTTTCAGGCAGCACTGAAGAGAGGAGTTCTACCAGTTTTTATATTGAAGCTAATTTAACCCGATTTAGCCCACTTTGTGTGTTCACTCTGCTTTCTGGAGTTATTTTTATTGCACTGGAGCTGTGCTTGCAGGCACAGATGGTTCCCGAAATGAACAAAAGCAAACCCCACTCCAGCCGGCCTGGGAGCAGTTACATTAAAGTGTTACAATTTGGTTAAGAAGTAATTTGGGGCTGTGTTTTGATTTACACTAACTAAAATGTACTGGTTCACCACGGAGATGCCATGAATTTATATGTGGCATTTGGCACACGTACCAACCATCTGGCCCCTGTAAAGAGCACACAGGGCATCACAGCCTCGGGGGCAATGTCTGAGCTGTGCTTTGATCACCATCAGGAATTTTTTTATAGGACCAGTCCATCAGCAAATCTCATTGAGCAGAGGCTTTTGCATTGGTGGATAAAGCATAAAGTAAAAAACACGAGTAGTAAAGCAACGGGAGGTTACACATGCTATTGCTAATATCCACTTGAACAGAGCCAAGTGGCTGATGAACCATAACTTGCATGTTTTAGACAAGATATTCTTTCCATATATGCACTTTTTGACCTCATTTAGCTGCTGCTTTTAAGGTAGAATTCTTCTGAAAGCAAAACTTCACAGTGGGGAGAAAGAGGACGGAAATAATTACATGAATAGCAGAAGTCAAAGATTAAAAGCAAGAATTTAAGGATGCTAAAGGCCAACCCCTCACAGTAATACTGCATAAAAAAAGAAATTGAGAAATAGTGACAGGGTATCACAGCCCTGCAGGATTATCTGGTGGAAACAAAATGCATCCGAGCTTGCCAGCTGGTGCCAACAGCTCTTTACCTTCTCGTTCCCTCGTGTTGTTGGTATTTGCATCACAATAGCACTGAGACCGCACAGCAGCCAGCAGGCTCAGCATCCAGCCAGCAGCAGAGACAGGATTCCTGCCCTGAAAGCCTGGGAGTTCACCCTCACAGAAAGAGGGAAGATAATTAACTGTTCGCTAGAGAAACGCTGAAGTGTGTTTGGGGAGGGAACTCGAGCCCACAGCACCCAGCTCAGTGCTGGCACCAGGTTTCCTCTCCAGGCTGGGTGTTCTCCCCAGGCTCCTGCAGCTGGGAGTAAAGGCTGGGCTCTCTGCATCCCTGTGGAAGGCAGGGATGGCCCCAAACCAGGCTCATTGTCAGTGGTATTGCTGTAAACTTTCACTTCCATTTCAAGAACCCAATTTCCATTTCGTCCCACGGCCTCGCTGGATGCCAAGCAGCATCCAGCTTGGACAGGGCCAAGCAGCAGCAGGACACTGTCCCACTCCAGCCCAGGGGCTGTCCCAAAGCTCACTTTGCTCCCAGGGAGCAGCCAGCACTCACCTGACACCTTTACTCTCCCCTCCCAGAACCAAGGCCCCTCTGCAGAGCAGCAAAGCTGCCACCAAACCCCCCTCGCTCGGGGATGTGGCCAAGAGGAGCCTTGGGAAGGCTGATCCAGAACAGAGGCTGGACAAAATTAAAGAATAAAGTGGGGATTTATTAAAAGGCCTCAATGGATCCACCTTGGGCAGCACAAGAGCCCAGCCAGGGCTACACCCAAGATGAACCCAAAATGGTCACACAAATGGACAACTGGTCATGGGGTATCTCATTTTTATAAGTTTTGGTCCATTTGCATATTGGAGCTAATTGTTCAATTATAGCTTTAGGTTATGAAGTTCCACCCTCCTGGTTTTTCTCTCTTCAATTCACCATTTATTTATAATATTATTTATTATATGTTTATACTTTTTGGGCCTGGAGCTTGCAATGGTTGTCCTTGGTCAAGCTGGAAAAGGATTATTTTTGTCTATCTACCCTGTGAAGAGAACTTGCTAACATTTAATGTGAAGCTCAGAACTACACACTAAAACAGAATCTGAAAAATATGAAAGCTAAAACTTAAGGCATCACTTTGGGCACCAAACAGAGCAATGAGAGGCTGGAGGGGTGGGTGACACCAAAGACCCAACAGTCCCAACGTGTCAGCACCCAGGACAGCAGAACAGGCAGCTTCATTTAACAGCTCTTGGATTCCTGTGCATCCCATTTCCTGGCCAGGAGGACCAGGATCACAGACCCAGGGAATGAGGGAGTGGGGATCTCTTTTGGATCAGCTGCTTCCCAGGGAATGTCACTGCTTGTCTTTTGGACTGGATTGGAGACCAAGCTGAACTCTGCTGGCTTAATTAGCTAACCATAAATAAACATCATTTACAAGACCTAAACATTTTAAAACACCCTGTTAAGCATCTGAAACATAAATGCTTTAATTATAGACTAGCTCAAGACTGAAGTAACACTGGGATAAATGCTATAGAGCAGCTGTCTATGAATATTTTACAATGAGATTGCTCTTCATTCTCCAGGTCCACAGGGACTATTGGGTTGGAAAGAACACATTCATTCTCTAAAATTCCTGTTCTCTTTTCCCTGGGGGTGCCACTGCTCCCCAATCACCCCCAGCTCTGCCAGTTTGCCAAAAGCTTTGTCCTCAGTTAAGTGCCCAGAGTGAGCCCAGACATTTGGGGGTTCTCTGCTGCTGTGCCAATTTTTGTTCTTCTGTGGCTCTACTTCACTGCCCTGCTCAGTCACTCGAAGGACTCCCTTGACTGCAGCATGCTCTGGACCAGACCCCAAAATCCACATGGTCATCTTTAAAATCTACAGAGAAATTCTGGTTTTCGTTTTCTCTTCAAAACCCAGTTTCATTAACAGTTGTATAAAGGGATCAACACCCTTGAAAATAAGGCCACAAATGCCCAAGGGAGACAAATTACAAAAGACAACCCAGCAGCCACTGGTATAAATCATTTATCCACGTGCCCCAGCTCCAGCCCAGTATCACTCTGGGCACTAAATTTCACTCCAGCTGGGACCATTTCTGCTGAGCAAATGCAGCCCCAAGGTAGGGGAGGATCAGCATTTCCTGGCTTTGTCCAGCTGATTCCAAGCCTGGATTCTTATGAGCTGTGTGCTGGTGTAAGAGCAGCTCAGGGAAGCCCAGCCAGGAGGACTCCTGCAGCTCATGCTGTACCAAAGCATTATAAAAAATAAATCTTACTCCAAAGAGATGCAACAGAGCAGCCATTGGTGCTTTGTCCAAGTCCATCTCCTGAGGTCCAACCTGGTGCTGGATGTCAGGTTTTGATATTGAGAAAATGGCAAAAGAGATTTACATATTCCTTCTGCTGACATTCCTATTTCATCAGGAAAATTCAAAATGTCTCTTAATTTGAGTTGGTATAATTTACTCTAAAGATAAAAGCACTCAAAGGCTTTTGTTCTAAGTATTAATAGGATGGTCACAGGTCTCTAATTTACTGTAAAATATGAGCAAACAGACAAACTGAATCAGCCCCCAGAGAGCAGAAGGCAGGCAGCCAATTCCAGCTTCAGACAAGGAGTGCTCCATCCCCGGGATCTGTTGAACACCTGCAATACATTGATTGCACTTAAGCAGCCACCATTAGAATGTTAATGCCGTCCCTGCCTCCAAAACACAGGATTTTTCACACACAAAGCACGAGCTCTTCACCGTTCTGGGGTTGGGGTTTTTTTGCTATATGAAGTAAATGGAGCAAGTGATTTTTTTTTTTCTTTAACTACAGGCTGGAAACTCTGTTCCTGTTACACTGACACAATCTATTAGTTAAGGAAATCAAGTTTTTACTCACTACAGGAGGAGAAAGAGATACTTAAGCTTTTATGTCAGTTCATTGTCTATTAATGATAAACATTGGAAGCCTGGCTGGGATAGATCATCTTGCACTTATTGCTGTGAGTATATTAAGAATTAACAGCAGCAGAGCAGTAATTAAACACCAAATGCCTGTGCCCACTCTGCTGCCAGAGCACTCCACTGCACACCTGGGCTGGGCAGGAGCAGGGGCCAGAGGGGGACCCAGTGCCCCCAGAAGATGCCAACACAGTCTGGGAACCCCTCAGCCTCCTTCATCCTGGTGGGAAGATCACCAGCATCCCAGGGGATCAGCCTCCATGGAAAATAATCACTGTTATAACACCTCTTCTAGTGCTGGAATTAAATTTTAACTTTTCCATTCTGCCATTGTCGTGTGGTTTTCCCTACTGGTTTCTTTTACCAGTTATTGCCTCAAATTCAGGCTCCAACATTCCAAACATTTATTTATGCTGCCACAATAAATGATAAGTGTATTCTGTTTGCATCATGTTTCCCTTTTCCTCCCTTATTCAATGCTTCCATATTTATTTAATACAAGTGCCCTAAAGCATACCAGGCTTGTTATCCCTTTGGAAGACCTCAGGACATATTTGGTTTATTAACCATCTTAGATCAAAGCAGTTAATTTATATTATTGTAAGTAAAATACACAGATTACCTTAATGAAAATCTAAAATTTAATTTGATTTTGTGTAATACATCATCTGAAAACACCTAAGTTCAGCCTGGATTTTCTACTCAGGTTCAACCATGCCCATGAATTCCCTTATTATCAAAAATACTTAGAAGACCACAAAGAATTTTTTAAAATAAAATGCATATTTCTATTCTGTCTTTTAAGATTACTCTTCCTCCCAAAAGAGCTTTTCTAAGCAACTTTCCACAGCTTAAAGTTCTGTTCAGTTTAAATAAGCGTCCACACAGTCTGATGATTATCTGAAGTTCCTCCAAACTGCTGTGGGGAAAAAAAATAAATCAGATTGAGCCCAGTGTGCATCGTGTCTCTTAAAAGATCCAGCTCCCAGGCCCTGGGAGAAAAGCTTAAAAAGAGATTTTCAAAATTCCAATTCTTTTGCCAAAATGCAGCCAACACACTGGGCTTTGATCCCTTTTAGTGCCCACCACCCACCTCTGGAGCTCCAGCCTGGCTGTTCACATCACGCCAAAACCTCCAGAGCCCCAGCCAAAAATTCTACTTAGTCTCATGCCAAAGGCAGTTTAGAATTTTATTATGTCACACATTCAGTTAGGAGAACCTAAATGCCTTTTTTCTGCTTTGCTTACAGAAATCAGTCGTTTCCAGAAGATTTTTGTTTAGGAGCCTCTCCAGCGGTTGGGCCCTGGGGACCCTCCCAGAGAGGTGACAGCAGCACCTGGGGGCAGGAGCCACACAGCAAGGGGACAGCCTGATAAAACAGAACTGGAAACCTCTGTGACAAAAGATAAGGCTGCTCCAGCAGCCAGGTAGCCCAGCCCCAGCCCTGCCTGCCAGGTTTGCTCTGGGGGATGTGCCACAAACCCATCCCTGCTCCCGCCCTCCCGGGGAATGCTGCCAGCTCAGCTCGGTGGCTGCAGGGCTTCTGCCCACTCTGCTCACCCTGGCAGTGAGCACATCCCTGCTTTGTCTGTTTCCTTTTTTCCTTTGAGCAAAGATGATGAGGGTTTTCTCTAAGTGAAGAGGGCTCCGAGAATTCCAGCTCTCCTGGGTGCACCCTGCAGGAGACACCCCAGTAATAACCAGCCCCTGGAGGAGCAGCATCAGCCAAATTCTTGTCATTTCAAAAACCAAACAGTCCTAAGAAAAGATAATCACGTTATTGATGCTCCTGCAGGACTCCAGCCTGCAGCAGTTTCACCTGTCTCCTATGAGATCTGGATTCAGAGCATGTCTGGGGTGAACAGAAGCAGAGGAATGTTCACCTGGTTCCCACTCTCAGACAGGTATTCTTGAAAGCTCCAGCCTAATCTCCACATTATTTGCTTTATGAAACACTCTGAAAGAAATCAACTTTGGAAGGACTTCTATCAAATGTACATATTAGCAGTTTTCGTTGTGACCTATTTCTCAGGCATTCTCATGTCAGGGTATTTATAGCAGTTCTGCAGAAAGGACTGAAATTAGAAAAACTCCCTGAATAGAGCAGCAGGCACATTGTGGTTCGTTTTATTATTTAAATGCGTTTCTTTCACTCCAAACAGCAAAATTAAATAAGGAAGGAAAAGAAATATTCTAGCAGTCAGAACATTTTGAGGGACTTGCATTCCTATCAATGTCCACATCTCTATATTCATGCACAGAGGCAATGGCAATGCAGCAATTCTATCTGGCAAACCCAGTTAACTCTCATCCATAAAATGTGCCATTTAAATTCCAGAAGGGCTAATGAACAGCACAGGAGAAGAGACCACAAGAAAAAGAAAACCACAATAAGCAATTGGAAGCAGCTTTCAATGACTGCAATGTACTTCTCTTCCCAAACCTGCTGTGTGGGTTTTCATTTGCTGGAGGTGTGGACACCTGCCAGTTTGCTGGAGCAGGTAAGCCAGTGGAACCCATCAGCCATCTGTTCTCATCCCACACACAGCCCAAAAAGCATCATAAATATGCAAAGAACCACAGACCCCCCGAGGGAGCAGCTGGATAACAATAGCTTTAATTTTTCATTTGTTTATTTGATTTGCTGTAATGAAGGAGCTACTGGAGCAACATCTGAAACAAGTGAAATGCAGCAAATGAAACTTCAGGGCAAAATACATCTCTTAGAAGCAAATCTGCTTCTGTTTGATTTGCTGCTGGTTTGGGTTGTTTGAGTTCACACTCTTTGCTCAGTCATCAGCACCACTGTGTCATGGACAGGGCTCTGGCTTTGTTTAACTCCTCACTTTGAGGGACTCAGTAAATCTGCAACGAGACATTTCCATGGCTCTGTCACTCACCATCAAAACATCTGATTTAATGCTCAGAGCGAGCTGGAGGAGCCACTGCCCCAGCCCAAATGAGTGATGTATCACATTTTGCTATCAAAGATGTTGAAAGCATTTCCCCCAGATCTTTGCAATTCAATGGCATCAAAAAGCATAATTACAACTGGAGGGCAGGGATGGATGGATTGATGCAAAATCACTCGAACAAAACCATCATAATTATTATAAATGACAGGAAGCCTGGGGTAGCCAGCACTGCCACAGAGAAGAGAAGCAACCTCAGAAAAAAGCCATCAGGAGAACCTCAAAAACTCAATTTTTTCACAGAAACAAGGGACAGAAAAGAGCCCCCAGACCCCTCACCCACCCCCTAGAGCTCCTCACTGTTACAGCCAACCAGCAAACATTTACTACAGGTATTTGCCCAGAAATGACCCTCAAGCTGATCTTCTTGGACAATTGCTGCAGGACACTGAAGCTGATGGGACTGTTTTAATGTTGCCTGGATTTTGCAGGAATAAAAATTTTGTAGCTTTTGGGGAAGCTGCCTTTGAGGAGCAGAGCAGTGACAGGATCCCCCTGCTGGGGGGGGACTCAGCATTAAGACAAAAACTCCCTCTGTGCTCCACCTCCTCCCAGCACTCCCAATGCTTCCAAAGGAGCTTTAATGCATCTTACTTCAAGCAGCAATTCTGAAGAGGAAATAGCAATCTTCATTAAGGATTAGGCAAACAATTAACTTATTATGTTCAATCTTTTTAATGTGTGTCTGGGTACACAGGAACAAAAACAAACACAGTTTAAGCACACTACAAGGGGAAAACCTATGTTTGTTTCCTCATTCCAAATGAGCTCCTAGTTTTGCCTTTGTCTCCAACTTAAAACTCTGAAATCAGCTCAGCTGAACCTGGCTGATTAATTGGGAAATTATGGAAGACACAAGTCTTCCCAGTAAGTTTAAGGGGGCCAGGATTTAGTCCTGCATCATTATCCTTTGGTCTACCCATGCTCAGAGCACTCAGCACCCTCACCCTGAGGCCAGATGGGCCTGACCAGGCTGTAACAGCTGTTTTAATTGTGCTTAGGTCATTAAGATGTTTATCTATTCATATATCTGGTTTCCAAGGAGCAGGTACCACACTGCAATGCTGATTATGAGGCATCAACTTGAGCATAAAATACAGGAGCCACCTTCAATCACCCCCCTCCTTGTCATTCCTTGCTTCTCTGTGTAAAAAAAGGCACTAAAGCAGCAGCAGCAGCAGCAAATGCCTGATGTTTTCAACAAAACTTTGTCACATTCTAAGATTCTGCTCTAAGCTTTTTTGTCTGTTTTATTTTATGGCACTTTTAATGAGAGGTTTCAACAACCCCATCATTAAATGAAAAGGAAAGAAATAGGAAAAAGAAAAAGAATAATTAAATTTTTTAAGATTCTTTCTGAAGGAAAATGGCCCTATATCATTTTAAATGTTTAAAATCCAGCTGACTCCAGCATTTTTGCTGATGACTTCAGCAACTCACAGTGCAATTTAAAGAAATTAAGGCAGCTGGGAAATACAGTCTATAGTAAAACTACATAGATTTTCCTATTTCAGGGGAGAAACAGCACAACAGATGTTTTTAACTACTGAGGATCTTCCATAAGTCACACATTTGTATGGAGTTTGACACCAATCCCCACCATTGTGGGTCCCACAGGACAGTGACACCAACACCTGGGACTCGTTCACCTGTGGAAACCAGGCACAAAGAGGGGGAAGGGTCTCACTGCAGCAAATGCAGCCAAGAAGCTGCAGCTCACACTGAAAAGTGCAGCTGCTGTAAACACCAAAGCCCCAAAGTGCTTGGTTCTCACCTTGCTGCCAGAACCACAGAACCACTCCCCTCTCCAGGTGCTGCTCCCAGACTGAGGGATGCCCTCAGGCACTGGAAATACACATTTATGAGGCCTGGGGGTCTTGCTGTCTGCCTGTCCATCTCTGGGGAGCATGGGAAGCACCAACCCCACTGAACTCAAGCTGTGGATCCGTGCCTCTGACTCCAGGTCACTCCATAGGGGACACAGCCCTCAGCTGCACCAAGGGAAGTTTGGGTCAGATGTTAGAAAGGAATTCTTCACTGAAAGAGTGATTGGAAATGGAATGGTCTGCCCAAGGAGGGGTGGAGTCACCATCCCTGAAGGTGTTTAAAAAGAGACTGGAGGTGGCACTCAGTGCCAGGGTTTAGCTGATGAGGAGGTGCAAGGGCATGGGTTGGACTTGATGACCTTAAAGATCTTTTCCAACCTGACTCATTCTGTGTAAATAGGGGCTGCACGTTGGACCCCAAAACGACCAGTTCACAGCTCCCAAGCTTATCCTGCCAGTGCCAGTCCTTTGTGGCTTTTTAAAATTCCCAGTCTGAAGTTGTCCAAGTCTGGAGAGGAGCCCCAGGACCAAGAAAATGATGCAGCAGACCTGTCTTAGCAGCTAACAACGCTGGGTGTGGCTGCCAGACAAAACTGGCATGCTGAACTGTGAGCTCCTGGAAAGTGCTGAAGTACATCACTGCCCAAGGAATGCTCCCTATCCTAAATGTACCCCTCCATTCTGGAAGGATTTTCTGCAGAAAGATGTCTGCAAAGTTGTCTAAGTTAAAAGTAAATTACGAATGTGATGCTTTATCAAGGAGGGTGATAAAAACTTGTGGCTTTATCCCAAAGGGGATTCTGGAAGAGACACAGGGTTGAAGGGATCCAGGCACTCACTCGTGCTCCAGAGTGAGCATTTAGTTTCTTTAACTCCCACTGAATATCCCAGTACTGCTGCTGGCCAAGGAGGAAAGCCCAATAAGAGCTAATTAGGATTTTGGGGCAGGTGCACAGCTGTGGACAGGGTGAGCTCACCTGAACTGCTGCTGCTCCCTGAGAGCTTTGTCTAATTCTCCCCACTACAACTGAGATTTGTTACTTGCAAGTGCAATGCAGCTTTGGAAGTCACTGTGGAAGGAGGAAGGAAGCTCCCAGACCCCAGATCTCATGGAAGCTACATGCAGAGACAAGTGCAGATGATGGGATTGCACCTGTTTGGATTTCTCCCACCTGGCTGGGTTGGAGGGTGCCCTGATGCTGCTGGGACTCTGCTGACATTTATTCCCCTTAACCCTGCAGAAATGTTGTGGAAAGTTCCGGCAAACTTTAATAACACAAAGCACTTCTCCCTTTTCTTCCCTCTGAGCTTTTTAGGCACTCATCCACATTTCATTTATGGTTCTGAGGCTAATAAAGTAGAAATATTGCCAGTTGCTGGTGATGGAAATGGAGATCCTCACACAACAAGATTCCCTGGTGTTTTGAGCAAACATGAAACACAAGTAAAGGGTCTGATGATAAAGCTGAGTGTTGGCACAGGGCAGCCCTGGTTCCACCTGCCAGGAGAGAGGGGAGGGGGAAGAGAGGCAGCTTGCTTAGCAGAGGAGATTAAGCAATTAAATCATGCTAGGCTGAAGCTATGAGAGCTGAAGCAAGGTGCTCAGCCTTGATGCTTTTTGGGCTTTGATGCTTTTAAGTCAAGAAAGAAGTCTGGGCTGGGGGAGAGAGGAGGGAGGAGCAGAGAGAAGGGAAAATAAAAGAAATGTGGAAGCTAATCCCAAGCACTGTGAAAAGGTCATGTGCTTCGATATGAGTAATTAATTTTCTTAGAGCAATGTTGAAAAGGTTAACCTGATTTATGGAATGCAATTTAATTTAAAATGTGTTGTGTACCTTGTTAAAAGGGTCCAATTATGGCTGCTAATTCTGTGGACTGACACAAGCGGCGTGGTCTGATAACACCCCGGTGTGAGGGGGAACACATGTCAGTCAATAATTAGACATGGCCTATCGAAATTTGAGGGGGAAGGAAAACTGGTAGAAATGCTGAGAAAACAATTGTTCTCTATGCCCAGGGCCCACAGTGTCCCCTTGCAATTTCCTGCTCTGGGGAGCACTTGGGGATTCATTTCAAGGCAGGTTTGTGCTCAGGGTGGTTTATCATGGTGCTTGGAGACAGGAGTAAAAATGCCAGATTTGTACAGGTCAGCCCACACTGCTCCTTGACCTTCATTCTGTTAATTCTTCTTGCAAAAACCAAACTAAACATCACCCTCCTTCCGTGGGGACTTGGTACAGCAAGAGGCTGAAAAAACTCCCAGTGGTGCTTGTACACAGAACTTAGTAATAATCTAAATAGCACAGGCTGCAGGGATCCTCAGTGAGAAGGGCTTGTGGCTGAAATTTCCAGCCTGAAAACTTGTCCTAATCCACTCCTTGCTCTGCTGCTCATTGTCCCTGGGTTCTGTGGTGTCCCTGTTCCTGCCAGTCCTGGGGACTGTGTGCCCAGCATCCCCCTCCACATCAGGAAAGCATCCCATGGGTTTGCAGCCCTGAAGCCACTGTCTGCCCAGGCTGCAGTGAAATATTTCATTTGATTTTCACTTTCTCACAGTCTCCAAGGCCAGCAACCAGAGTTACTCCCTGCATGTTTTGTAGCCACTCATTTAGTGAGCAATGAATGGTGTGTGAATGCTCTGGGGGTATTCCTCAGTGCTACATTCCCCAAAATGTGTGTGCAATGCTCCTCCAGTGTTCCTTCCCCTGCTCAGTTTGGTACACTGCAGACTAGCAGAAGAACTGTTGCAATACTAAAACTGGTTGACAGGATAAATATTCCTACAAGGAGCAGGATAAATCCATTATCGCAGCTCCGAGCTACCTCTGGCTCCTAAATTGGTTTGGTGAATGCCAAAATTGTGTGGGCTACAAAGAGTGGCTTTGGTGGCTCCAGCAGCATGGGACCTGTGTTGTTGGGAGGGCTCACCTGGCCCCAGGTGAGCAGGAGGCAGGAGATCTGCTGCTGAAACGTGGCTGTGTTTTCACCAAGGGGTCAGAAACACCCTGTGCTCAGTATGGAGTTTGCCACCAACACCAACAGGGTCCCACTGGCAAACACAGCGAGCTGGGTGCAGCTGGATTGCCAAGGTGCTGTAGATTGGCAGTGCTCAGCAACTGCTGCATGACAGGCTCTGTGCCTGCATCCCTCCAGGACCTCTCGTGCATCACTGGGCCTGCATCCTTCCAGGACCTCTTGTGCATCACTGGGCCTGCATCCTTCCAGGNTCACTGGTCCTGCATCCTTCCAGGACCCTTTGTGCATCACTGGTCCTGCATCCTTCCAGGACCCTTTGTGCATCACTGGTCCTGCATCCTTCCAGGACCCTTTGTGCATCACTGGTCCTGCATCCTTCCAGGACCCTTTGTGCATCACTGGTCCTGCATCCTTCCAGGACCCTTTGTGCATCACTGGTCCTGCATCCTTCCAGGACCCTTTGTGCATCACTGGTCCTGCATCCTTCCAGGACCCTTTGTGCATCACTGGTCCTGCATCCTTCCAGGACCCTTTGTGCATCATTTGTCTGCAGAGTTGATGGACAATCAGCTGAGCTGTACCTCAGAAGGGTTTTTGGATGATGAGCACAGTGTTCAGCCCCTGGCCTAGTGGAAGGTGTCCCTGCCCATGGAAGGGGGCTGGAATAAGATGAGCTTTAAGGTCCTTTCCAACCCAAACCATCCTGTGATTCTTGTCCTTTTGGTGTTGCTTCTGCTGAGGAAAAGAACATTGGGCTTTCCTGCAAGACCTTATGGAAGTTCCTGGAGAAAGGGAACAAGTTTTTGTTTAACACATTGAATGGGCAGAGGCCAAGAGCAGCTTGTAGTTACATTGATCCTTCAGGCTCCTGTTGCTGTGACATTGAGTACTAAAACTTTTCTGGCATTTTATGAAAAAGTCTTGTCTGAAAGGGAGGATGGAAGAAACTCCTACCTGTCCTCTATAACCCCAACTATTCTCGTGTTCCCTTCTGCAAACAAAACTCTTCCCCACCTTTACCCAGAGCTGGTTTATATTGCCATCACCAAATTAGCTCAGGAAGCTGCATCTTGTGATAACTTCATTATGTTCTATTGACTTCTCAGGGAGCTGAAAGGAATATAATGGCAATTTCCTATAATGGATAGCTGGCTGGGGAAGCCAGGCCAGGGAAATGGCAGTTCCCTCCTCTACCCTTATGCAGTCAAATCACTGTCAGACATTTCATTTTCTGATGTGCATGTTGGCCTCTTATCAAGCTTTTTTCACCCAAAGAGGATTCCTCCTCAGAGGAACATGAGGATTAGCATCAGATGGGGAAAATGCAGTTAGAATTACCAGAATATTAAAGGGACAATTGTAATTTCTCAGCTGCAAGGGACACTTCAAGCAAATTACCTCAATTAAGAGAATAAGAATCAGGGAACTGCTTTAAATTGAAAAAACATTCAGACAGGATGTGTGTGTCTGTTTGTCATCAGGGGCTTAATATTTACTTCTGCTGATGAGACTTCGTCATGCTCTATTACAATTCATAGACTCGTGTTCCCAAATTATATGCACCAAAATGCTTTGATTTATAGGGTATAAGTCCCTTTTCTCTGTGAATCCCTTTAATATTGTCATAAATGTGGTCAGTGGTGCTTATCTTACGGTATTAATGTGCCTCATTTAATTATATTGTCTTGCTCAAAAAGTGCACTTAGTTTGAAGGAAACTACAAATTGTTAACTTTTGGTAAATGCACGTTTCTCACAAGAGAATGGTGAGAACTGGTGCCTTCTGCAGCCAGCAGTGAGATGGGTGTTGGGGAAGGGTCAGAAATACACAGAAGGCTCTTGGGTCAGTAAGAACTCGGGTCCTTTCAGCCTCTGCTTCTTGTGGGAGCTCCATTTCTGTTCTGGCCATCAGTTCTGTGCTTTGTCCCACACTCCCTGCTCTGAGGCTGCTCCTGGGTTCTCATTCCCCTATTTTAGGCTCAGGAAGGTGTGATTCTCTATTGATTACTTGATCTGTGTAATTACAATCAAAACCACAGGGATTTCAAGCCTGATTGACTGCAAAATAGAAATCTATTGGCTTGGCTGGACTCCTAATGACCAGGATTAGGAGAGAACATGGTTTGGGGCTGCTCTTTCTCTGCAGGATTGGTTTTGGGTAACTGGAGATTGACAAGGTCTGTGAAGGAAGGCACTGATCCCATCACAGCAGGCTGGGGGGTTTATCTCCTTCAGCCCTGCCTGTGGCTGTGCTTGTGGCATCCTGATTTTGGCATCCTGGTTTTGTGACCCTTCTGCAGTAGCCTGCTGTCTGCAGGAGTCAGGAACAGAGCCTGGGGGTAACTGCAGGGCAAGCCAAGGAGCTGCAGCAGGGAGAAATCCAGCTGAAAGCCCCTCTCCCAGATGTTCCTGGCATCCTTCTCCCACTGGATGTCCCCTTGGCCAGCGTGTGAGCTCCTAAAATAAGTCTAGGGCCTGGAGTTGTGTCTGTCCCCACCCTCAGAAGCTGAAGGAAGGAGCACCAGCAGGCAGGAAAAGGACCTTTTCCTTTTTTTAAATAGGTTTTCATTTAAAAGATGCCAGAGCCAGCAGATTAGTGTCTTGACTATATAGGTTTCCTACAGATAAGGCAGAGAAATTGATTTCAATTACCAATGTGGATAGACAGGCTGCTCTGCTCTCCCGAGGATTGTTAACCCTCGAGAGGCAAGAAGTGAAACCCAGGAGGGGTTTGGAACCTCCAGCCATTTCCTCAGGAGCAGCTGTGCCTCTCGCAGCATAAATCCTCACAAAGGGAGAGAGCTAAAGAAAGGAGGTTTATTTAAGGATGTACAATGATCCTTGTGATACTCTGGGATTTCAGCAAGCTTTCAGATCCTTCAGCGAGGCTCTGGAGGCCAAGGGTTAAAGTGGCTGCAGGGATTAAAGGATTCAGTGCCTTTCAAGCACCAGGTTCACCTTTTCCAAGAGCAGCCTGGCTGCTGGGAAGTTTTCCTGGGAGGTTCCAGGGCTGGGGTAGGGCAAGGCTGTGCAGTGCTGGGTCCCAGCTGGGTGGGGAGCAGAATCCCAGAGTGTTGGTGGGCTCATGCCCTGCTGCTGGGCACCTCTGACAGCCCCAGGTGACCTGTGGCAGCCTAGGGAAGGAGGGGATGGAGCTGCCAGGGCGTGGACAGAGGCAAAGGGAGGAGCTGGGCAGTGTGGAGGGACAGGAGCAGGAGCTGGACATTTCCTTGGCACAAGAGGGCTTCCAGTGCATCCTCAGACCTGTCCCATCTGCTGCTCCTGCATTTACACACCCTGCAATTCCTGAGCTGGCTCTGTAATTGTGTCCACAGGGTGCCTGCTTCCCTTCCCTCCTCAAATCCAATTTGCTCCTTTTTGCAGCTTGGCTGCTGCCTGATAATGGGCACCTTGCGATGGATTTTTCCGCTATTCACTTGCTGGGTCTCTTTTGTCCTGCCACAGGGAAGTTTGCCCCTGTGGATCTCACAGTTGGCTTCTCAGCTGGGTTTCACACAGGCTTTTATTGCCAGCAGCATCTGCTCTCCCCTCCAATTACTCCAGCACATTTCTTTGGTTCTCTGCTTTGCTGGGTTCACCAGCAGCTTCTGCCCTGGCTGAACTCCCCCTGCTGCCTCCAGGTATTTGGGGGGTCTGGCTGTGGCTGGAAATCAGATGTTGCACATTGTCACACCAGAACAGAAGGAATTCAGTGGTCTTGACCAGTGTGATAAGCATATTTAAGCAGTCACAGGAAAACACAGCATATAAATAAGATTTTGTTTCAGGCCACAGAATACATTTGTTGCTGGAAGCAGCTCAGCAACTGCGGCTTTTGTGTCCTTTCAAACACAATTCCATATTTCAGAGAAAAAACCCTGTGGTTTGTACTTTGCATTTGTGTTAATGTGGACAGCACTGTCCTCTGTGTACACAGCACCCTCTTTCCTTCCCTTTTGTTTTTCCCATGTTTGGCATGCTCCCAGGGTGGGGGATGCTCCTGCCATGCCCCTGTGGCACAGCTGCACCCAGGTGTGGCCTCAGGCAGGTTCCCAGGGAGGCTGCAGCACAGCAAACAACATTTCTGGAGATGTCTGAGTCTTCTTTTTCCCCCCTAATGAAAAATTATTTCTGACATACTGGAAATGTGAATATACATCTAGATAGAGAAATGTTTAGTTTATATCATGTCTTAAGCTCAAAATAAATGTTTTCCATTCCCAGCAGTGTTTTCTGCAAGGAAAACCCAATCATTCTCTTCACAGCAGTTCAGTTATTTTCCATCTCACTCTGTGAACAGCTCCTGGATTTCAGATAAGGATCTCTTGTTTGAATGCTGAGGGAGGAGGTGGCAAAGAACATGTCAGTGGCAAATACCCTCATGCCTGCCCAGCTTCCTCCCCTGCTCTTTGCTGGGGAACATGATGGGACCTCCATGATATTGGAATGAACTTTCTGGAAGAGCCAGAGGTAAATTTTACCAAGGTCGAGATGCTTTGAGAGGACAATTGGTTAAAACAGGATTTCATGCCCAACCCAGGATTTCCAATGCACTTGCAGATTTTTCCCCATTTCCTCTTGGCTGCTGGCATCATTAATGCCAGGATTTAAGATGACAGAACTTTAATTGTACAGGACAAAGGCGTCTGGTTCCCTGCTTCACTGATCAATTCCAGTTCATAAATTGTAGCAGGAACAAAACTCTTTAGCAATGCTGACAATTAAGTAACATCCTGATAAACATCCCCTTTTGTTTTATTTAAATGAAAATGCCTTTATTTCCACAGAGTGGTATCTTGTAACAATAAGATTCACTGTCCCTGAAGCTTGGTTAATTAAACACAGTATTTGCAATCTACCAAAACAAGCTGTTTTATGCAAGCTGATAACAGGGTTTCCGTTTCATAATGTGAACAATTGGGTTATGCAAATGCCAGGATTGTAAGCCCCTGTGATCTGTTTTTGTTGCCTTATTATCTGTTTCTGTCTACAAACACCAAATATAGACATCCCAATTAAAGCAGCTAAATGCCATTAAGTCCAACTAAAGATGTTTTTATCAGTTAAGCACGTCCCCCAATTTAATTAAAAATAAGGTTGAGATTGGCCTTTCTTAACCTAAACTCCACTCCCACGCTTCCCTCTATTTGACTGATTCTCCCTCTAACTCCCCTGTGGGTTTTATTCCTTGGTGAACCCCTCAGAGACCTGGTGGCAGGCAGTTACTGAGCCCAGGTGGTGCTCACCTGTTGGCAGGTGCATTGGCTCCTCCAGCAGGTCTGGTGGGCCTTGCTGGGTGGTTGGTGAAGGACCAGGAGCTGGATGTGAACATTAAACCTGCCCAGGTGATGTCACTCGTTGGGAGCCCCTCCTGCAGAGCTGCTCTGATGCATGTCACATGCCTGCTGTGTGGAGCCCATTCCCCAGCCCCAGGTAAGAAGCAGGAAGATAATATCACCATGGAATAGAAGGGAATAAGCAGAGCAGAGGCATCCTGGTGCAGGTGTTGGCTCCTGGTGAGCCCTCAGATGTTTGAGCTCAGAGCCTGGCTTGCTCAGAGTTTGCCCATCCTGCAGCTCACTGGGAACATTCCCATCCCTGGGAGCTCACTGGAAAAGTTCCCATCCCTGGGAGCTCAGCTGGGCTGGGCTGTGCTCTGCCATAATATCACCATGGAACAGAAGGGAATAAACAGAACAGAGGCATCCTGGTGCAGGTGTTGGCTCCTGGTGAGCCCTCAGATGTTTGTGCTCAGACCCCCCCAGCCCAGCTCACTCAGAGTTTGCCCATCCTGCAGCTCACTGGGAACATTCCCATCCCTGGGAGCTCAGCTGGGCTGGGCTGTGCCCACCAGGGCCAGGCATGGATGTTTTTGAAGATGAAAGTTTGACAAGAAAGTTTCACAGATATGTGTGCTTGGCAGAAAGCTCTCTGAATGTAGAACCTGAGAATGGAATAGAGATGGAAGCAAGTTTTGATATAGAAGAATAAGAGATGTGTAAATTGAGGATTGCTGAGCCAGGCATTACTGGACAACTAAGAAAGCAAAGGTTGAGTTGGAAGGGGCTTTTATGACTAGAGTAAAGGATATGTTGACCACAAACAAAACAGATATTTTTACCAAGCAGAGACAGATCTAGGAAAAGCAGAAAGATACCATAGGCAAACAAACATGCCAATGTGGCAAGTAGAAAAAAAGGTCTAAGAATTTTCCAATGCAAGAAAACTGAAGAACAACTTAAAGCTTAAACTGTAACATATCAACTCATGTGATTGGATAGTATTGACCATAATAAGGTAGTGATAGGTAAAGCTATAGGTAATGGTAAAGGTATTGAGTGGTTGCTATGTATTAAGATGCTCAGCAAAGAAAAATATATAATGCAACCAGAACTAAAGGGTCTTCAGGCTGGTCTATAGCTGGAGCTGACAGTTGTAGGTGTGGCTCTGTCACCCAGAGCCTGCTGTAAGATCTTCCATACAATAAACAGCATTTTGAAGAGTCGCCTGCAGTCCCACATCTCTCATCTCGGTCTCTTACTCACTGGAGTCTTTCTGTTCCTCCAAGGGCCAGCTGTTGCTAACAGAGGCCTCCCCTTCCCCTCTGGCTGTCCCTGCTGTGCAGCCCCCACAGCAGGGCTGGAGCAGCCCCTCTGTCATGGTTTGGAATGGGAGGAGAATTTAGGGAGGTGATGCAAAGTTTTTGTGTAACTGAGTCTGTGGAGCCACTGAGAAGCTTGACACCCCTCTGTGAGACACACATGTCAAAGTGAGTGTATTAGTGATTAACCAACTCCAAACCCACCACATTCTTCAGTGTAATAGCCAGAAAGATCTCAAAATTAGAGAAATCTTAAATTAGCAAACCAAAACCACTACACAAAATCAGTGTTTCTGCCCAGTTTCAAACCAGCACACCCTCACTCCCTGCCCTGGGGCTCGGGGCTGCCTGGCCCAGGGGATGAGATAAAATAAAATAAGATAAGATAAGATGTCTCTGCCTTGAGACAGGTGTGTGCCAGGCTTTTTGTGATGGCACTGGGGGAAGGCTCTCAGCTCTCAGCTTTCCCCAGGAGGATGTAACAGATCCCCCAGCGGCGTTCAAAGCTTTGCACTGCTTCCAAAGTGCAGTAATTTAACTTTATATCAGCCATGTTTGCAGCAGCTGTCAGTCACCATGACAACAATATTAACACTCGTGATGGCTTTGTTGTGAGCACCAGAGAATGTAATATTCTGGAGGGAAGAGGCAGCAATTGCTTGAGCAGTTGCTCACAGCCCAAGTGACTCTATTGAACTGGGAGAGGTTCAAACTGTATTTTAAACATACAAGAAAAGGCTTGCTTTTGGAGTATAAAATGACTTGAATTAACTTCAGTCTGACAAGAGGAAGCAAAGGGAATCACTGGAATAAATATGTGTGAGACTGGAAGATTAGAAAGTCACATTCCAAAATCTCACAGAAATGCAAACTCCTTCTTTTTGAAGGCACTGCCTCTGGAAGGGCAATTTACATTTCTTTAAACTTGGGGAGGGGGAAGGAGGGTGATCTAAAGGGGGTTTGCCAGCCTTGTGGTTCTTGTCTTACACATTAAACAGTTACTCATAGAATACTAAGGGTAGCTCTTAGTCTGTATCTTCTCTGAGAATTAAAACAGGGGGAAAGTGTCCTGAGTTTCAAACACTGGAGTTTGTCTCTTAATCAATTTTCTTTTATGGGGAAAAGCAAATCATTCTCTCTCTCAATATTGGGTATCTTTACTGTTTCTAACCTCCCTTCCTCCCCTCCAGAGATACCCAGCATTAAGATAAGGCATTGATTGTCTACACTGGGAAATGCATTCTAGTTAATTAGTTCATTATTCCTTTTTTAACATAAGATTGATGACTTATTAAGCTATGGTTAATTACAGAGTTTATTACTTTGAAAATAAGGACAACTCCTCAGCTTCAGCTGATTCTGCTCTTGGCTGATCTGGATTTCTGGCCCTGCTGTGTCCTGGAGATCTGTGGCTTCCCTTTTGCACCCTGTTCATTGAAACCAAATTTTGGGGTCTGCAGCTTCACACCTCTGGGGCCTGGTTGACAAAACATGCCAGTGACCTTGCAGCTGCTGGTTTTCCCTGCAGTTTCAGAGCTGGGATCCCCCAAAACATTAGCAGTCTGTTTCAGAAGCCTCTGCAGCTCCAGGCCGCAGTGAGGACCAGAGCTGGAGCATCACCCCAGGCCAGCAGCACTGGGAGGCTCCACGAGGAGCCCCAGCCTGATCCATCAGACAAAGGAGAGAGCACCAAGGCACCAGCTAAGTGAGGGAAGGAGTTCTGTGTGTCCTCAGTGCATGCCCTGCACCCAGCTCCCAGAAAAGTGCCTGCAGCAGAGTGTCCTGGTGACAGCCAGGGCAGAGATGAGCGATGGAGACTCAGGGAGCGCCTCAGGCTCATCCAGCACGCAAAAGCTGACATTGCCAGTGGCAGAAATACCCTACATTTTGTCTAATCGTCCAGCCAGACTAGCAGAGAGTGGAGGGCCGAGGTGCCCATGGCTTCAGCAGCACCTGCTACAATTTTGGGAGGTGCTGAGAGACAAACCTGGCAGTACAGCAGCAACACACGCAGGGATGCTGCTGCTGCCTCCTGCCGAGGCAGGGCACAGCAACAGTTGGTAACCATGTTATCAGCTGCGTTTTCAGCTCCAAAATAGGAACTTTTCAATCTAAAATTAACACCACGCAGGCTGGAATGCAGAGAAGTGCAGCGTGGCTCTTGTAAGTCCGGGTTGTGGGGGCATGGACAGCGTTATTGCTGCTGGGCTTCCAGCTCACACACTCCTGCTGCTGTCAGGGGTCTCTGTGTGAGAGCAGCACCAGCTTAACAGAAAATTAAAATGTAATCGAACACCTGTAACACAAAGTGTAGCATGGGAGAGCCTGCAGAGCAGCAGGGCTGTCATCGGAGGAGAGAGGCAGAGGGACAAGCGGGAGTGAGGGCGGATTTCTCTCCCGGCACATTTCTGGAGCAGTGGTGCTCCCTCCAGGCTGTGTGTTGGCTGAGACAAGGGACAGGCTGCAAAGCCATCGCTTTCTGAGCACAGTGTGAAAGAAGCCAAGAGGACAAAGTTGTAGTGAGCTCGTATTTTCTCATTGTCAGTACTCCAGGTGGTGGAGGAGCTATGAAGGTGATGCTGCAGCCTCCAAATCTTTCCTTTGGATCCTCTGCTGTTTCACTATCAGGACCACAATTAGCCATGAACCCCACTCCTGCCTTGTGAAAATGTCAGCTTCCCAACATCCCTGAGAGAACAGATTTTCAAGAAAAACACAGATGTTTAATCAATTCCTCCATCTTTCCGCCCTCCCATTTTTTCAGGCTGCTAACATTGTCCTTTTGGGAATGTACTCATGAACCATAAACATCTGTTGGTTTGCTGCAAACAATTCCCAGCCTTTATCTGAACAGGCTCCTCTCTCTCTTTACTCACTCCCAGCAGCCAGGCTGGTCACACTGGGATTGTGTGAGATGAGGGACAGGCAGAGGCTGACTGACATTTTGCCTTTAGACATGAAAGAAGTGTTTGTGGTTTGTTTTCCCCCTCCAGAGGCAGCAGTTTAGAGAAAAAGAAATTAAAGGTGCTGGGATAGGAGCAGAAATAGCTCCAATGGCAGCTCACAAGAGTGGATTACAGGATGCAGAAGCTATGGAAATGTCAGTAAGTGAGCAATGGGGAACAGTTTTGGTGTCCCCTGCCTGTGTCCTGCTCAGCACAGAGGGGTTGTGGCCATTGCCACCACATGTCCCATGTCACTGCACGAGAAGATTCCACCCCTGGCCTGTGGCAGCCACCAGCAGAGATGCAGAGACAGTGACACCACTAAAACAGGCACAGGTTTTGTGGTGCCAGTCCAGCTGAGTGGGCACCATGCTCCCATAACCTCCTGGACACCTTGGAACGTCCCAGTGCCCTTTGATCTTCATGCTTAAATAAACAGCATTTGAAATTTCCACCCCCAAGCTCTAAAACCGATTTAAATTTTCATCTTTTGGGGCCAGGATGAAAATTTCTACATTCTGAAAGTTTCTACATCACAGATTTTGGTGCATCCTTCAGACAGGCAGCAGGAAGAGCAGGGAGAGAGCTTCCCTCCAGCCTGGGAATTCAAAGGCGTGTGTTCAAGCAGGGGGTATCAGGTCTTGGTTTCCAGCTGTAAAACCAGAAGTCTCTGGGGGTTTCTGGATGTTTTCCAGCTGCCACCTGCTTTTCTCTATTGTGTGTCCTTTGTCCCTGCTGAAAAATAACTCAGCTGTGTGGCTTTTCTTAGTTTTATGAAGAGTATTGTTGTTGGTTTATTTTCTCTTATTTTCCAGAAACATTCACGTTCGAGGATAAACTGCTATTCACGTAGGAAGATTTAGTCCCTCTTCATAAAGTTATATATTACAAGTGAAAGGGAAACAAGCATGGGCTGGCAGCAGAAAATTGAATTAGCTCAGCAGTACACTACACAAAATAAGACAAATTTTGTACAGAAATATAATTGAAGCTGCATTATTTATCCTCCCTTTTTGGGTTATTTGTCAAAGTGAGCTGCAAGTTGCAAATTAAAAGAGCTATTGATTCTAAAGTTGTTTTTAAAGTATTTTCTACATTCAGATCCTTGGAAACAATTATCTCAAAGTGGTGCCAAACAGCCAAATCCTTATTGGTGTTGGGTTCAGAGAGATAGTGTTCCAGCTTCTCTCCATTGTTTGTGGGCATTCAAATGACTCTTTTTGGTAGAATCATAGAAAAATAAATCATTAAAGTTAGAAAAGACATCCAAGAGCATCAAGTCCAAGCTGTGCCTAATCCCCACCTTGTCCCCAGCCCAGAGCACTGAGTGTCATCTCCAGGAATTCCTTGGGCACCTCCAGGGATGGGCACTCCAAACCTCCCTGGGCACTTCCAAGGCACCACCCCCCTTTCCATGCAGGAATTCCTGCTGATGTCCAACCTGACCCTCCCCTGGTGCAATTTGAAGCCTTTTCCACTGCTCCTGTCCCTGTTCCCTGGGAGCAGAACCTGACCCCTCTGTCTGTCCCCTCCTAGCAGGGGCTGTGCAGAGCCACAAGGTCCCCCTGAGCCTCCTTTTCTCCAGGCTGAACAGCAGAGATTTCTTTCTCTGGGAAGAAATGGGTGGAAGGTGGGACCAGAAGGGTTTGTGCAGTTGGGTTGTTGAGCACAGTAGCAGCACCTGCAGGAAGAGCTCTGGCTGTCCTGGAATGTCACCTGGAGAGAGCATCTGCTCCTGCCACAGCACCAAGCAGCACAGCCCTGGCACAGCTCATCCCAGGGTCAAGGTTTTACCACTTTTACATTCCTGTTAAACTTTCCTGCTGCATTGAGAGGGCAAATGTCCCATCAAATAACATCAATCATCCTTTTCACAAATCCCTGCTGAGGACAAGGACCAGGAAAGGTTGCCCAGCTGTTTTCCCATCCCAGTCTGGATGGATGACAAGGTGCTGGCACACCGTTCCTGCCTTGCCTGTGCTCGTGGCACGAGAGGTTGGGGGACAGTTTGGGGAGTGGGTATTACTTTTGTTTTGCAAAATAAACAGAAAACAGCCCTTGTGACTACAAAAGAAAAAAACAAAACACATTAAGAAATCCGTCCAAAGCAGCATTTGAGCCATTCTCCATAGGCCCTAGGAGCCTCTTACTGTTTGAGTTAAGGCTCCTTATATAAAGTTTATGGGTCCCAGCGGGGTGTTTTGAGTAGATTACATTCACACCAGCTCATGCAACACGGGCGTGAGCAGTCAGTAAATCAGCCAGCTTAGCTTGGGAGCTGCTGCTGGCGCTGGCGATGGGTCTCAGGGCTGGGATAACGCCTCCTGTTATTAGCTGACAGCTGGTAAACAAAGATCCTGCTCTGGTACACATTGTCAGGGCTTGTACAGCCTGGGCACACGCACAGAGCTGGGGAAAATGCTGCTTCCATAAGGACATGTGTCCCTGCAATGGGCAAAGTGTGCCTGATGCTGGGAAAGCTGGGCTGGTTCCACTGGTTTAACCCTAACCCCAAGCCTAACACTAACCTGGACACCAGGATCCTTCTGCCCTCTGAGGTTCAGAGAGGTCAAACTGGCAGGGAGGTGGGGCAGGAGAGCTCAGATCTACTACAGCTCTTGCAGCCACATGGCAGTGATCCTGGTCAGTGAAACTGATGCATCCAGACTCAGCTTTTTAGTGCTGTGTACTGCACCAGCCAGGAGGCCATGGTTTAGAGGGACAACAGGCTGCTGTGGATCCCATAAACTCCAGAGTGGGACAGCTGATGTGTGCCACAGGGCCCTGAGGAGGATCTGATCAGGTCTGGGTGTGGATCCCATAAACTCCAGAGTGGGACAGCTGATGTGTGCCACAGGGCCCTGAGGAGGCTCTGATCCTGCTGGCCAGAAATCAGGCAGAGGCTTCACGTCCTGGGGTTTGTTCTGGAGACCTCTCTCTCTCTGCCAGTCACTTAGACACCAATATCTTGCTTTCAACCCGATGCCCTTGCTCTGAATTTGGGTATTTATGGCTCTCAGGTTTGAACACCAGGACTCTGAGCACCTCATGTCTTACACCTCCCTCCAGCAATGTTCCTGTGCTCTCCAGGAGCAGGAAAGGATGGGAGCCTGACAGCTGGAAGAAATGCCTTTAATATGAAGAAACAAAAATAATTTATTTGATATGTGGCAGCAGTAGGGATGTGATTGGCCAGGGAAGTCATCAGCAAGCAATTCTTCCAGTGGCGGATTGTTTAAGTCAACTGCACACTGATTTATTTGCTGTGTTCTAATTACTGAGGGAAAATGAGGGGAAGTCTGGTATTAGCAAAATCCCTCAGCTTATAATTACCCCATTCACGGGGTTTGGGTTTCACCACAACACAATCCCACCACTACACACGAGCACTTCAGCATTTAATTAAGGGCAGATAAAACTGGAATTGTTGCTGTTTTCCATCCCAGCTCTCGCACAAAGCGGCTTAGGAGAGGCAGGAGAGGCTGAGCGCTGAGTGTCTCCTCTGAAAAGCCAAGGAAACCTAACACAAAGCAGTTCTCTATCTGTTTCACCCACTTTCCATGGCCAGAACTGTACTGGCTTGGTAAATCTGGTGTGTCAGAGGAAGACAGCAGCACATCAGGGCTGGCAGCAGCTCTCAGAGGCAGCAGCAGGAGCATCCCCGGGGCAGGGGTACCCTCAGGTGCCCTGCAGCACCCTGAGGAAAACTAAACATTCTTTGCTGTTCTGGAGCCTGAAACATCTTTCCTTTTTTAAAAAGTCAGGAATTTGAAAGATGCAGCCTAGGCTTCCGGAACAGAAAAAAAACCAAACTGAATATTTCTACGTTTAAAAATGGTTTTGAAGTTCTGAATTTTTAGAAGCAAAGCCCTGAAATGCTCAGTGAAAAGCCTTTTCTGTGGGGAAAATCTGCCAGAACAGGCAGTTCTGAGCAACCCTGTAATTGCCGTGAAATAAATAAACAGGTCTTGCTTATCAGTATCTGAAATAAATTTTGAGAAAAATAACATTTTAAGATACAGAAGCATATCTCTGTTTTGATAAACACCTCTACAAGTGGCACATTCCTCCCCCCTCAGGGTCTGTCCTTCCCCACTCGTTGTGTTCCACATTCATCACCTGAGAGTGAATCTCCTCATAATTTAGATCCTGCAGCCGATAGTTTATGTGCAGCAGCGTCACAAATGGAAGCTCCACTTTGATTTCCATTATGCATTACCTTGTCTGACTCCCTTTTATTGTACAGGGGAGTAAATGACCTCCCAGATATTCAGGTTCAGATGTGGATGTGATGGTAAATTTAAGTCCTGAAATTTCCATCCAGTGATAAAATTGTATAATAAAAAAAAATCACTTTCTTCTGCTAATATCTGCTTTTGGCTGTCACATCAGCGTTATGGCTAGATTGTATTTTGTAATATATCACCTTGGAATCCAATTGTTGTGTGCTGGTTTCTCTTTTGAAAATAATACAGCACAGGCTGAAAAATCAGTATATGAGTCGTTCTGCTTTTATTTCTATCAGCTTTACATGAACTTGACAGATGATTGTTGGTATCAAATTTGCTGAGTATAACATTTAATTAAATGTCTTTCTTCTTAGTACTGAACACCACCTTGAATAAAATCACCCACCTCCAATTCAGGCTTGGGAAGGTGTTTTGGGAAAGGATCAGGCCCTGGGTTGTGTTTTCACACGTCCCTGGAGGTGTCCAAGGAACAGCTGGATGTGGCACTCAGTGCTCTGGGCTGGCTGACTGCAGGTTGGACTAAATGATTGTGGGGTTGTGATCCAGCCCCACTGGTGCCAGGGCTGCTCCTGCTCCCACTCCAAACCCACGCCGTGCCCTGAGCCCACAGCCAGTGTTGTCACTCACAGAACATCACCAGTGTGAGTGTCAGAGCACACACACACACCTGTGCAGCATTTCTCAGTGGCTTCAAGGGTCAGCTAATGAATGGCCCTGGCTGCTGGGCTTTGTATTTGTGTATAAACAGCGTGGGAGCTGCTCAGTGGGGGCTGCCCAGGAGCTCTTGATGCTGCATTAGAGAGCCCAGAGCTCTGTTATTACAGGGATAAATGTTATCATGTTCATCTCGTGGAGAAATTTATCCAGTTTACGCTGCAACCGAGAAACATTGGTCCTGTAAACTCAAGTAATCTTTCTTCAGAGAACAACTACCCAATTACTAACATTACTTATTGAATTGGTTGCTTTCTCTATTAAACGGGACACGGTGCCAATCAAATCAGATAATTCAGCCACAAAATCAATGGCACCACATTTATTCAATCAAATACATTGCTCAGTATCCTATATCCATATGAAATTAAAGAGATGGATGTGCCAGCTGCACACTAGAATTGGGCTTCAGAACTTTGGCACACGCAGGTTAAAAATAAGGAAATCGATGAGCAAGAGAGAATGTATTTGACATCAGTCACTGCTTTTAATACATTAATTTCTTCACTAGATTAATCAACTATTGATCATCCTTCAGCTTTCCCAGAAGCCAAGCATGTGATCTCTGCTGAGCAATCCCTGTCCAAAACCTGTGGACACAGGGATGGAGCATCCTGCCCAGGATCTCAGGGTGCTGTGCATTACAGATGTGGCTCTGGAGCAGACCCCAGCTGTCCATGTCCTGAGCTGGGTCTGGCTTGAGCCTGGTTTATCAGACCAGGAATTTTCTTGGGCCCTTCCGTGGCCCTGGCAGCCTGGGCAGAGCTCTCTGGAGCTGGGTGTGGTGGGTCCTGGTGGCTTTGCCATCTCTGGGTTTGGCCCAGCACCCACCTGGAGACTTTTGGTGGCCACCATTGGGTGAGTGGGCCAGGTCTGCTGCTTCAGTCTTGCTCTAGTGATGGCATCAAGGCAGGGTTTGTGTGTGTGCTGTGCTGCACTGAGAACAGAACTGGGCTCTGTCCTTCTGCAGACGAGTGGAGACTTGATCCTTGCCTTTGCCACTCCAAAATGAAGTGTTCAGAAACCATCTGAATGGGAAATCAAAGTGCCTGCACATACGGGGAGGGCAAGAAATCATCACTTATTTGTAGGCAAGCGACAATTTTTAATCTCAGCTTTGAGAAGGATCTGATTTACACCAGAACTGCTTATCTCCGTGCCCTTGCTGCCCTTCTGCTTCCCTTTCTCAGCACTGTGCCAACAACACAGCTGCTGTTTGTCTCAGAGAAAAGAAAAGAGACGGGAGGGGAAGGAAAAAGACATTATAAAAATACATTGTAAGTTACCAGAATAGAAACAGTCCAAGCACTGTGTCCTACTTTAGAACATGCTGATGCAAATAACAGGGAGCAAGTGCTTGGGATTTGTAAGTGGAGTGGCTTTGGTAAGACACAAATATCCCTCCTTTGCCCTGAAATCAATTCTACAAGGCTGAGGATTGCCTGGGTTTGAGTAGGAGATAGAATTAATTAGCAAAGCAAGAGGCAGAGCTGGAGCTGGTTTGACTGGCCCAGTGTGTTTCACATCAACAGCAGCTTCAGCAGCCCCAGGGGCCTGGGGGGTTATCAAAGGGGAGGTGACAGCCACAATTGCTGCCATGTGGAGGCTCTGCTCCACGGGGCCAGGCAGGTTGCTGAAACAGTGATTTTGCTGGGAACACCTGCTGCCAGCCAAGGGAATTAGGAAATGCCAGGCTCTGGTCACACCCTGGACTTGTACTGAAACCACAGGTGAAGTAGAGCAGCCTCCTTGCTCTATCCCCTGGCTCCTCATCCATCCTGGGGCAAAAAGATTGTGCCTAGGAAGAAGTTACCCATCTCCAGCTCAGCCACACCGAGGCAGCCTAAAACCAGCCCAGGGAAGTTACCTGCAAAGGGGACAGTCCCTGAACTTCCTACAGACCTCACCATGATCCAACCCGGCTGTACAGCCCTGCTCTGCCTTGCAGGACACCAGCAAGTGCCTGCAGGCAAAGACTTTCCTTCCCTGGCCTTTTACAAAGGTTTGGGCTCTGTGGGGACTCTGCAGGTGCTGGTGCCCTGCCCCTTCATTAATGTCAGAGCTCTGAGCCAGCACCTGATCGATCTCTCTGAGCCCTCATCGACTGCAGCACCAGCACACCAGGCCCCTGTGAGGACAGCAGGAAAATGAACACAGATTTCTAATAATCACAGCTCCTCTTGGAGGAAACAAAGCTTTTTTTTTTTTTT
>VZRH01004835.1:305253-323612 GCA_013397555.1 Urocynchramus pylzowi
TTTTTTTTTTTTTTCTTCCCCAAAAGCAGAGGCAATAAACCCAAAGAATCGCTTTCTTGATTTCAGTTCCTGTAGATGGGTTTGATTGGGAGAAAAGGTTCCTTTGCAGAGCTCCAGGATGGGGAGGTTCTGAGTAAGTGAGCCCTTTTCTTGGACGTCCAGCTGGGATTTTGGGAGGTGAGGCGACTCTGTAAACTAATATTTCACGCTGAGAAAGTGAGGTTGCAATTCCACACTGAGATACACATCTAGTGGGAACTTCTCTACAAAATCTAACCCTCACTTGACTGGGTAAATCACCTTTTGTTCTCTCTATGTGTGTAAATATCACCAGAAATACTGGGATGGGAGGTCAGAGCACAGAGCTGGGACAGACCCGGCTTTGGGAGCAGGAGGGGGTGGGCACAGGGATTAACATGGACATCCTCACTCATCCAGTCTCGTTTGTAAATAGGAATGGAGCTTAAGGATTGTAATTCTGCAGGGAGAACTTCTCTGCTAATTGCCACAGTTTTGTTCAATTGACTGTTTGGCAAAGTGCCCTGTGCTTATCAAAACAATTAAATCCCAAATATCCGCTGCTGACAGTGGGGATTTTTTGCAGGAATTGGGGTAACAATCTCTCCAGGCAGCTCTGGTGGCTTTCACTGAGTGTCCCCTTATTTTCCCTGGCCTGGAGCCTAAAACAGGGCTGTAAGACAACCTGTGGAGCAACTTACAACATCATTGTTGGAAATTCGGGAAAAAACCAACATGCTCATATGGAATGGTCCTGAAGGGACACAGACACAGGTGACTGAGTAGTTTAACCACCCCTCCTGCCAATGTGCAAGTTCTGCTTTGGGTAACACTTCCCAAATTATTCAAGTTCAATTATTTAAAGTAAAACTTCTTCCTGCAATTTCAGTGACTCAGTAGCAGTGTCTTGGTTTCCAGAGTTGAGGATCACACCGGCTCCCAAGAGAATTGAGTTGTTTGAGTTACATCAGTTAAGCAAGGACCCATTTCTGGATTCAAACTCTGTCCTCAGGCAGTGCTTACGAAATGTGAACTTCATCTTTTGGTCAAATTTAACTACTCACTAGAAATTGCAAGTACTGGCAGAAGACAAGAGGAAGAGCATCAGGACAGACCCAGGATTGCTGGAAGGGATAAGAGCTTCTTACATGCAGAACAGAGATTGTTCTCTTAAAATGCAGCTCCAATCTCACGCTGATATTGGGCTGCTATGACACAGGATTTGGTAAAAAAACCAGCTTTTTCGTTTTTGCTGCTTTTATTTGTGCTGTCCAGAGCACATTGCTTCCTTCTGCTTCTCTGGTTATCCAAGTGTCAGGCTTTAAAATAAGGAATATGTAAGTGATGCCTTAGGATTTTAGCTTTTCTATTCTTCATATATTTGTAATCCTGCAGTTCTTCAGTGTATATCTCCAAACTCCATATGCAGTGTGAGCTGCTGCTTTCTCATTTTGGGCAGACACAACAATTCCTCTCCAGGCCTGGCAATCAAGGACCCCTCACTGCCACAGGCCTGAGAGATGTGAACAAAAATGAGTTGGGGGCAGCAAACTTGGGGTAAAATGACTTCATTAGCTGAAGCTGTAATTGGAAGATGAACCCCCAATATGCAAATGGACCAAACTTATAAAAGTGTGAAAACTCGAAACCCATTGCCCTTTTTTTGGGTGTAGCCCCTTGGAGGGGCTTTGTCTGCCCTGAATGTCCCTGGAGGCTCTTCAATAAATAGAACTGCTTTTTATTCCCTTGATTTTGTCTGGCCTCTGTTTTTAGGTAGCCAGAAAAGGCACCACAAGGAGCAGTGACCACTCTGGCCCTCGGGCTGATGCTCAAGGGCTCAGCAGAGGAGCTGCAGCCCTGACCCCACAGCTGCTGGTGGCCCTCGGTGGCAGGGCAGGTGCCACACGTGGATTTGGTGCTGTCACCCCTTGCTCAGGGCTCCGCTGAGGTCCCCCAGGAGCCTCCTGCTCTGCAGAGCCACGGCAGCAGCAGCAATAAGGGTGATGGATAACCTCCAAGGTGCTTCCCGACAGCTTTTACAATGCTTAATGAGGTAAACTAATTGTAAATTGTGGCAAAATGGGAGACTTAACGACACTTCAGCTCTTGAAAGGAGTTTAAATACTGAGGAATTGGCTAATACTTGTAGGTGTTGGGAAGCAGTGGGGAAGCCCCAGCATTCCCCCAGACAGGATCCCAGTCTCCCGTGAGCCCCACTCTCATCACCTCACACGGATTCGGTTCCTGCTGCACACCAGGTGCAAAAATATTTGCTTTTTATTTTGGGGATTCCAAAATCTCTGTGGCTGCAGAGCAAACTCTGTGGCTCTGTGAAGAGCTGCCTGTGCTGGAGCCAGCAGCACCTGCCCAGCCCTGCCTGTAGCCCTCCTGCCTGGAGGGTTTGGAATCTCCCTGGCCTGGCACATGGTCCTGACCTGGGACCAGAAGTGCCACCAAAAAGGGAAGCATCTCCTCTGACTGATCCCAAGGAATGGGAGCCTTTTCTCACTTTCTCTCTTCTGTTGAAATTTAACTGGCTGCCTGTCAAATCACTGAATGAGAATAAAATCACAGCTAAGAATCCTGAAATCTGGAGCAAATTCATGTCATATGTTCCTGCTGAACCAGTGCTACCCCTCGGTTACACATCACCACCCGGCCCCATCTGGGAGACATGAGCAAACTTCTGATATTGTGTGATATGAAATATTCACACTGGCTTTGCAGCAGATGTCAATGGCTGCAGCAGCTCCTCTGCTCTGGGTTCATTCTTCTGCTTTGGTGAAATTTGCTTCTTTTCCCACAAAATCTGTGAAAGCTGCAGCTGCTGTGATCCTGCAAACAAGGAATAACATTCCCTGGCATTGCAATTCAGAGCTGAGTTTGCTTTACAGCTTTGCTTTCCATATCTGCACTTTGGTAGAGGAAGTCCTGAGATGCCACCTGCCCAGTAGAAGTGGTCAGCACTGGCAAAGTGTCCCCAGCCTGGACAGACTGGGAATGCTGCTCCCTATCCACTGGGAATGTCCTGTCAGCTCACATCAGCTCCTGGTAGGAGCTTGCCCTGCAGAGCAACAGGCTCTGGGAGAAGGAATCTCAGGGGTTTTGGGGCAGATTCTGTTCCTTCTGTCCTGTTCTGCAGCGTGTCAAGACCTTGTTGTGCCAGCAGAGAACAGGAATTCATGGAGCTGCTGGGGCACAGCTGACAGAACCAGCACCAATGAGCCACGGAGGGTTTTTCCAGCTGCTGTCCTACTTGAGTGGAAATTTAGGCTGATTTTCAGTGAGCTGATGCAGAATCTCTCCCCGTGCTCTGATAGACTCAGTAAGTTTTGCACATTCAAATATTGACCTTTCATAAATCCTTCTCAGCCTCCCACCGGGGCTGCTGTGAGGGGAAGCAGGAGATGGCAGGGCCTGAG
This sequence comes from Urocynchramus pylzowi, assembly GCA_013397555.1. Lineage (NCBI taxonomy): Eukaryota > Metazoa > Chordata > Aves > Passeriformes > Fringillidae > Urocynchramus > Urocynchramus pylzowi. The sequence goes on from VZRH01004835.1 coordinate 308,694, forward strand.
CAAGCTGAATATCATTCTCTTTAAACAGCTCTGAGGTGTTCAGGGGCATAAAACCTTTAAGAGCTGCAAATGGCATTTTTCAACACGCTGCCTCCTTCTGGAAAGGTCAGGTGGGAGTTAAACCTGAGGCTCCTCTTCTCTCCATCTTAATCAGCCATCGCAGGCGCTTATCAAATTTCCCTCCTGTCTCCCGACTCCGATGGAATTGATAACCTGATCTGAATCCTCCCAGAGCTTGGCTGATGGAAGATCAGCTGAAACAGAGCACGGCAGTGCCACTTGCTGCAAGAGCCACGTGGAGTTGGGATGCCTCAGCTGGTTCAGCACCCAGGAGTTTCTGCACTTGTTTCCTGCACCTGCTGTGATCCTATTCCCATTCCCTCCAGGAGTTTTCCAAGTGTGACACAGTGACCCCACTGCCCTTCCCTGAACTGTCACAGGTGCAGGGGACAGGGCACAGAGGTGACCAGGCAAGTCACCATGAACTGCCTCTGTCCCTGCCATGCCAGGAGCTTCATTAACATCCTGCTAATGAGTCACTTCCCAAGCTTTGTCCCTGCCTCCCTCCTCCTTTCCCCTCTTTACTCACAGACAGCATCACCAGTGACAGTGATGAACCAGATATTTACATCATCTTTCCAGGAGGGACTTTTCTTGCCACCACTTCCCTGTGTGAACTGAAGAAAGACTATTCTAGAGGTGGTAAACTGACTGAAATTTTAGGTTTTGTTTCTTTACATTATCATTGGGAAAGAAAAGGTTGTAGGGGAAGAAGTGTCCTGAAGGTTTTGTTCTGATTCTCATTATTCTTTCTTTCAGTTACTGATAATAGATTTTTCTTTATACCCTTTTAAAGTTTTGAGCCTGCTTTGCCTTTCTCCTAATCCTGTATCACGACAGAAAATAAATACATTCTAGTGAGTGCACTGGTAATTAGCCAGCACTGAACCCACCACACCCATTGGCTGAGAAATCTCAAATTGGCTGAGAAATCTCAAATTGGCAAACCAAAACCACTACACTGCCTGACTCAAAAACACGAGTGAGTGTGAGGGGAGATACCCTGGCANGGGCCGGGCACAGGCTCCTGCAGGTACCCAGAGGGGACACCCTGGCAGCTCCTGGCAGCTCCAGGGCCAGGCACAGGCTCCTGCAGGTACCCAGAGAGGACTTTTGGCAATTCCTGGCAGCTCCAGGGCTGGGCACAGGTACCCAGCAGGTACCCAGAGGGGATACCCTGGCAGCTCCTGGCAGCTCCAGGGCTGGGCACAGGCTCCTGCAGGTACCCAGAGAGGACATTTGGCAGCTCCTGGCAGCTCCAGGGCTGGGCACAGGTACCCAGCAGGTATCCCAGGAGTGCAGCCACCTGGTTCTGCCTCAGCTGTGACCTCAGCAGCCTCCCCAGGGAGCCAGCCTCCATTCCCAGAGCCAGCCTCCATTCCCAGAGCCAGCATCCACCCCCTGAGAGGCACTTGCTGCTCCACTGCTGTGGTCCCAGCAGGAAGGGTGAGCCCGAGGCTGCCTGGAGGCATCCCCAGGGATGTCTTAGAGGCATCCCCAGAGAAATCCTTGGGGATCTCCCAGAGGAGGCCTCCTGGGGCTCATAGGAGGAAGGAGGCAGTGACAACACGATGTGGATCTTCCCTCTGTATTGTCTGGAAGAAGCTGACTTAAGGGAAAAACAGATTCTTCCCAGGAGGAGAACCACTGCCATCCTCTCTGCTGAGCTTTCATGGGGTTGAACTCATGTGTCCCATGGCAGATCCTCATCACCAGCTCTTCAAGTGCCACAAACCCTCCCTGGCTCCTGTCCCTGCCACCAGGAGAGTCCTGGCACTGCCAATGGAGACTGAAACCCCCCAAACCCAGGTCACCAGAGAGCAGCTGTGCTGTCCCCATCCCTGCAGATGGAGACCCCAAGGCTCAGAAGCTTTGGGCAAAGCTGGGGCAGGCTTCTGGGAAATGCTGCCCTGATTTTTAAAGGAATTTTTAAAACTATCCCATTTGAGGTCAAAATCTGGCAAAGACATTTCATGTAACTGGTTCACCAGCCACAAATATCCTGAACTACGGAATTTGTTTCATAGCAGCAAGTATTTGCTGGGAAAGTCTCTGTTAAACCAAACAACTAATATTCCAGCCAGGCAGTCACAGAAATGTTTTATCCAGCCCAAATCCCCAGCTTCTGCAGAGGACAGTGGGACAGCAGCAGCTGGGAACAGGCTGGGTGACCCTGCCTGGCCATATGTGCACCATCATCAAGGACGTGGCACCAAGGACAGATTCCCCTGGTTCTCCACGTGTCCCTGCCCTTGCCAGGTGGGGAAAGCATTTGTTATGCCTCCTGAAGCTCCCACCTTTGCAGAAAAGTCTTTCCAATTCGTGGACATCCTGGCTGAGTTCCTGGGGCAGGATCTGTCGTGCTGCTCCCCCCGGTCGGTGCCAATCTGCTCCGTTCCTGGGATGCAGCTCCACTTGCTGAAAGCAGATGCCATGCCCAGATTTCTTCTGCTGCTGAATCTCAGCTGTAGTTTGGCAGTTCCACGGTGATGTAGTGTTTTCCTCTCTCTCCTTGTCATGCCATCCCTCCTCCGAGGTGAGCTGGCCGAGTTTTCCATCAGCTGTTAATTCACCCTGATGTTTGCATTCCTCTCTCCTTCCAAAGCATCACAGATCACGCTGCTTCTCCCTCCTGCACCCACCCGAGGGGAGAGGGAGGCTGCAGGAAAACATCCTGGGAAAGGAGCTTTGCTTCTCTGTCTGCTCCAAACAGAAATCATTTTAAAATGGGAAAATCTCACATGATGTTAATCAGTTCTTTCAATATTTGCTGTGCTTGAAGCACTGACTTGCTTTTCAGATTTTAGAGGTCAGGAAATATCACACGGATTTTAAGTGAGGAAATTACACACACACACTCACAAATACACTCACACACTCCTCTCACATCCCCACACACACCCCACACCCCTCATGCCCCCCAGCTACTGAGGTGTCCCTGTGGTGTCCCTGTGATGCTGCTGGCAGTGCCCTGAGCATCCTGCACCCAGGGGTTGCATCCTTCCAGAGGAATCCTCACCCTGGCACATGGCTGCAGTATTTTAAAAGTCAGGGAGTAACATTATGTGTCAGAAGTGGTCAAATTAAGTTAATTTGACCTTTAAACTCCATTTTTAATCCCTTTCTTTGGCATCCAGCATGATTTGCATTCCACTATACTGACACTCGGCCTAACAAATGACTTTCTTTCCAAACTGCCTTTGAAGTATCTGAACTTAATGGACTATAACATTTATGAACATCTGAGTTCTTCTCTCAGCAGCTGCACTGGGTTATTGATGATCTAATTGAAATGCTGGCAAATATATCCCAGCAGTATATGGGGAGCAGCAGCCGACTCGGCACGACCCCAGAGCCTTGGAAGCGTATGGTTTCTGTGCTATTCATTAGCAGCAGAAATATTTTCAGCTGTGTTAAAACAACAACAAAGAGCAAAGACACCAGAAGAGACAAAAAAAAAAAAAATTAAAAAAATAAAAATAAAAAATCCACATGCAGGAAAAAGGCTGATTTGTTTCTCCCCTGTGGATCCCCAGACAGCTCCACTGCAGGGATCACTGGGGGCAGCTGCTGCAAATTGGGCATCTCTTGGAGCCTGGGATTTATTTACAGAAATAGCCAAGGGCAAGGCAGGTTACCCAGGGCATGCTCATCTTCCTGACTGAACAGGTAAAAATACATGGACCAGATGAAAACTGGACAACAGGGCACCAAAATATGGGGGGTTCGTTATTGGATCCAAAAATCATCACACTCTTTTCTAAGCCCTGTGGGAGGTGATCCAAGCTGGAAATCTCCAAACTGTCCATGGCAGACCATGAGCTGCTCCCAGTGCTCCCCAGAAACACAGCTGGCACACACTTCCACCAGGACTTCACCAGTGTGAGGGCTGGAAATGCCCATTTCTGTACTAATGGCTGGAATCACGTTGCTCTCAATATTTATCCAGCAACCAGCTGAGAGCACACTCTGCTCTCCACTGATTGGCACGTAATTAAGCAAAGAAAAGAAAGTCATAATGTTTAGCAGCAGCACCACTTGAGTATTCAACAGTAACAGGAAAGATAGGGATGGTATGCTGCTAAAAATAAATAGGGAATGGGTTATTAGGAGGTGTAGCGAGTTCCCGTGCCGTGAATAGCTTCAGGCAGTCCATTCCCTTCCATTTCATTTCATTTGATAGTCAGGATTTACACCAGGGATAAAAGAGGAAGTAAAAGGATATTGAAAAAGTGCAGAAAATTTTTGACATGAAAATAAAGATGAGGGGAAATCAAATTTGTATCTTTGAGCAGATGGAGGCTGAGCTGTTCCTGGCATCCTCCACACAGCTGGATTCACTCTCCTGGTCCAGGCTGGCTAAAAGGCGCCGATAAAAATGAAAAATGCAAATGAATTCTCTACACCTTACTGGACACACCGGAATGGAGGGTGCCACTCAAAAGGCAATCTCTCCAAAACATTTAAAAACATTGTGCAATTTATATCTTGTGCTTGACAGAGCATCCAAAAGTAATTTCAGCAGAGCGTCCCGGTGCCACCGCGCTCCGCCGAGGGTGCCAGTCACCGTGCCGTGCCTGAGGCCCTGCTGGATCATTTCCCTTCCCTCTCCAAGCTGCAGAGCTTTAAAATGCAATACAAGTTGGCTGCTGGCCTCTCATTTCTGCTGGAAAATCTGGCTGTGCCAGCATGTGTAAGGTCAACAGCACAAAGCCTGCTTATTAACTGGAAATTTGGGGGATCTGGTGCCAGGAAATAGCTTTCAGCTTTTGTGAGAAGGAATAAAGAGGTTTCAGGGCAGTGGTTTGCTGCAGAGGAAAATCAGGTTTGAGCATATTTCATGGTCCAGATTTGCCTCTGTTCCAGGGCACCAGGAGCTGTGTCTTATCCTACCAGGACACTCAATTAGGCCTTTTTAATCCAAGCATAAAGCTCTTCCGAATCACATTGCACCGCCCACGGCATCTCTGTCCCCCAGAGCACAGGGGACAGCATCCCACGACCCCTGGCCCACTGGGGGGTGCAGCATCCCCCTCTCTGCCTCACTCCTGGCTGTCCTAACTCCAGATGTTTTGTTATTGAGGGATAAAAAACCACTTTGGGCTGAGCTGCACAGGAGACATTCCCAGCTGCCTTCATGAAAAATCCTGTTTCCAGCTGTGCTGGCTGGACACTCAGGCTTTCCCACTGGCACATCCTGCTCCTGCTTGGCCAAGCAGGGATTTACTGTTGAGAAGAAGCAGTCTAAGCAGGGAGTAGTGGGGGGTTTTTTCCCATTTTTTTTCCATTAAGTGGAAATTCACAGCGAGATTTTTGAGCATGAGAAATCTTAGCACCTAGGCTGCAAAGCAGGAAGGGATTTCGGGTTATCTGGGAGCTCTTTTCCAACCTCAGTGATTCCTTGGTTCCAAAGGCATCTCAAACACAGGAACATCCTTAGCTCCTGAATTCCACACTGACACTCAGATTTACCTGTGGCTCGTGGTAGTTTTGCTTTTGGGCCGACAGAATTAAAAGCAACGAGGTTTGTAATAAGAGAGATGGGGTGAAAATCTTTCATTTCCCATTTAACTTTGTTTCAGAACAGGCTCTGCAGGTGCTCAGACCTGATGGGTTCTGATGCACCAAACCCACCCTGGTTTGTCCATCCCCTGCCCTGTTTCCAGGGAGAAGCAGAGCCAGTGTCAAGCTTCAGGTTTCTCTGCCCTCACATTCCAGATCCAGATGGAGCAGCAGCAGGACAGAACAACGGTTGTTTCTCTGGCACTCGCTGTGTGAGCAGTTCTTAAAGGCTAAAAATGCCTCTTTTTTTTTTTGCAACTTTCATCATTTTTAACCTTGAAGCCTCTGCTCCCGTTGCAGCGCGATTTGGGGAATGGACAATAGTTCACAAATTTAATTTCTCTGGTTCCCACAAAGAGGGGAAGATTTATACTGTTGGTGACAAGAAAAAGGCATTAAAGCAACAGTATTCCACTAATTTTGCAAGCAGATTTTGGATAGAAAGATTCCCACTCCTGGCTAATGTAACATGTAAATTCTGCTGATAACACAGCTCCCCTCTCACTGGAGCTGGCAAATGATTTCCTGAGGCTCCTCACAGAATATCTGCTTCATTTAAATCCCCTCTCTTCTCTCTTGCAAACAATGAATACCAGATTCATCCCATGGATTTGTCACTTATAATTTCTATTAAGAAAGGGAATTCTGATTTAAAAGCAGAGTTTGGGACCAGTTAGCACAAGCTGTGACAGTGCTCCAGTGGTTCTGTTGTCACACTAAACAGATACAGAGACTCGGGGCATAATGAGCTTTCCTTTGTAGGAGCAGACAGAGCCTGGAAACAATGGAACCTCTGATCTGGGATTTGGATGCATTTGGGCTGGGAAATGAGCATGCTGGAGAGATAAGGCAGATGAATCATCCAGAAGGGATTGCTGCAGACCAGGCTGTCAGTCTTTGCACGGTTTTGTGGACTCAAATTTTATTCTGATTTGAAATTATGCAAAAAAAAATACACATTATAAATCAAGGGATAAATCAAGGCTGGAGCAGTGTCTGGGTCAAAGGCAGAGGGAACCTGGGAGCCTGATCCTTTTCCAAACATATAAATCATCTTAAAGTGATTCCAAACTCGCTGGAATGCTTCATGAACCTTGGGAATGTTTCCAGAAGACCTGGCCTTAGTCCCAGTGCAAAATAAAAGCGCCTTGAAAATTAGATGAATTTCACCTGAAATTGCACCCATTTTCAAGGGTTTGACTTCAAACTTCTTGGCCATTTTTGATGCAGCGTTGCCACAGAAAAGGCAGAAATACTCAAGTTTTCTGGGATCCTGTTTAGGAGAATGTGTCCCAGTGTCACTGGTTCATACTGGGATGCCAGCAGACCTCCAACAGGAGCTCAGGGAAAGCTTCAACAGCAGTCAGTCATACTAAAAACAATGTTAAATTCTACTGATTTGGACAGCTGGCCATCCAATGGCTGCTGAAGGCCTGGCCAAAGGGGGCTCTGCATCAGTCAGATTCAGATTTTTTTACAGATTTTTTAACTTTTTTGCCTGAATCTTAGAGGAGTGGATCAAGTTCAGAGGCTCAGCGTGAGGTGGATGCAACATCTGGGCTGGAAAAGGGAAGGTGTGGGAATAGAGCTGTGGAACTTCTACTAATGCATCATCCAAGCAGTGCAAGGAGTGGGAAGGTCTCGATTAGAGAAAACTAAGAAGTGATGACAAGATTTTTAGGAGCTTGGGGATGGGCTGGAGCAGCCTGTACCTGTTGCTCTCACCATGGGGATGTGAGGTGCTGGTGCTGCTGGGGATGGGTGCACAGGGGATGGATCACCCCAGGGCACTGCCCTGAGGGCCATCCCCCACCTCACACCCATCCCCACCAAGGAGCTTTATCCAAACATCAGCAGCATCTCCAAACCCTACAGCAGCTGCTCCCGAGTCCCCCTCGCTGCTGGGGGCCTGGTAGAGTCTCATGTACCAGAATATCAGACAATTTTATTTTTTTTTTTACACCATTTTTCGTTCCTAAGCGAACACAGCGTGTTTTCTGATCTGCATTTCCCTGCTTTGATCATCTGTTCTGCAGATCAGTTTTCCTGTTTAGAGGTACAGCAGGACACGTAATGAATGCAAATGTGATGCTGTCGGAGATAAATGTCTAGACTTCAGAGCCTAATCCTCCCAAATCTTACACCCTGATACAATGTTTTCATATTTAATACATTCTGAGGGATTTTGCTTTTATAAATAATGAACTAATCTCATCTTCAAGGCATCACTTTGCAGTTTAGGTGTTAAAAAAAAAAAAAAACAGAAAGCAATATTCTGTCCTCAGAAAAAGCTGTTTTAACCAATATTAACTGAGACCTCCCCTCAGATAATGGCTTTGGCAGGTTTGTTGGGTGGTGACTTTAGGAATAAAAACACTGGAAAATGACATTGTGTGAGGCAGGGCAAAAATTGGGATGAGGAGACATGGAAGGGAACTGCTTGTCCAAAATTCCAGGTGTCCCCACTCCACGGGTGGGGCTCTGTGGAGCAGTGTGTGTTGGTGCCAGGACAGGGGGCAAGCAGAGAAGTGCACAGATTCCTGAGAAAATCCATATTCCCACAGCTGCCCTGTGCTGTGTCCTGCCAGCTGAGCAAATGGGAGCAACTGTCCTGAATTATTACAAACCAAAGTGCTGCCTGCCCCGTGCTATGGGTGAGCAGCTCCCAGCTCCAAGCTGGAATCACCCTGCAGGCTGGAAAGGAAATGAGGCAGAAAGGGGCCTGGACTGCTGCAGTCCACATGATTCCTCATGCTCCAGCTTCACAGAGCAAGGAGAAGGTGCAAAAGCAGGATGGATGTGGGGGGAATCCACCTGCAGCCACCTGAGCCCCAGGGATGCAGGGAACAACACTGAAATAACAACAGGAATAATAGCACAGAGATTATGTGGGAGCACTGCCCCAAACAAAGTTTTAGTACTTCTTGTTTACCCAGGAAAAGACAACATCAACATTGTTTAGAAACTTCTTTGCATCACTAGTATTTTAAATTTGTGAATATTTTATCATTAGCTTTGGCAGGGGGCTGGGATGCCACAGCTGAGGTTTTGTTCCCAGCAAAAGCAGGTAGCAGAGATAATTTGCTCTGAGCACATTATTGGTGTAATTCTGTCTCTCTGGCACCAAGAGAGGAGTTTCCTCCCAGATTAATGGCATTTCAAAATGAATGGAATTGAGCCAGCATGAAAAGGGTTAGAACAGACTGCCCAGGGAGATGGGGGAGTCCCCATCCCTGGAGGTGTCCAAGGAATACCTGGATGTGGCACTCAGTGCTCTAGGGTGACAAGGTGAGGATCCATCACAGGTTGGACTCTGTGGTCTTGGAGGGCTTTTCCAACCTCAGTGACTCTGTGAGAATTCCTGGGATTTTGAGATGTGGGTGCTCAAGGCTGGGTAGTCCAGCAGAGCCTGGATGTGATGCAGGGAGATGTGGCTTGGACATCTTTCGGAACAAGAATGTCTCTTTTGGTATTTGTCATCTAAGTGGCCCAATTAAAGCCTCCCTTTAGCACAGAGAGCCCCAAAATCCACCCAGAGGGGTGGAGAGGAGCGTGGCTGTGGAGAAAACTGCTGACAGCAGAGCTGCTGCTTTTCCATCCCACACACAAATCCCACCTAATGGCATCCCCAGGGAGGAGCCAGAGCCTGTCCCTCCCTCTTTCCCCTTGCAGACACACACTCACAGCTCCTGCAGCTCCTCGAGCACAGCACAGTCCAGGGAGAGGATTTTAAATGATTGACCATGGCAAGAGAATCGTTTTAAATTGGGAGCAGAAGCAAAGCTGGAGCCTTTCCAGGTCAGAGAGAAAAATAAGTTTTTCCCAAGGATGAGTCTGACTCTCTGGCAAGATTTTCTCTTGCTGCCTCACACGGGGACCAGCTTCAACATCCCACCCCACTCCTGCAGGGGGATGGGATTGGGGTCTGCATCTCAGAGGAAAAGGCCCCTCGTGCTGGCCTTGCTGCAAAGCTCTTGGACAGCAAAGCAGCAGAAGGCAGCAAGCCCCCAAAAACGTGTCTCTCTTGCAGGGAGCTTTTAGCAACAAAAAGCCACAACCCCCGGGAGGGTGAACCCCCCAGCATCCACCTGTCCTCAGAAATCTCCTAATTCCCTTTTCTGAGCTTCAAGATGCTCTTAACCAGCATTCAACAAATTGAGTTCAAAGGGACCAAGGCTCCTATTTAAGCAATTTTTCTGGGTGGAAGTGTTTTAACTCGTACTTTACTCCTGTGAGTAGCCCCTGCACGCTGCCAGGCTGCTCCCAGGAGTCCCTGTTTGCACAGTTTAGCCATAATTACTTTCTGCTCTTTCTCCAGCCAGCCTCCAAGCACTTCTTTGCAAAGGGAATTGCTATTCCCTTGTCAGGAGATGGGATGCTGGTGAAATTGAGAGAGAACACCAGCCTGTTTTTGACTGAGGCTCTTTTCTCCCTCCCTCCCACTCACTACTTATTGTATGGGAAGGAGAAGCCCTCAAGACATGCTGGACAGACTCTTGGAAATAACCTTTTTCATCTCAAAGATCCTGCTGAATTTTAGATTAAAAAGGAAGCTTTTCTTTCAATAATGTATTTCCCCCTTGGCTCTGTGGCTATCAAGTAACTTTCCCTGAACAGAAAGCTCAAAAGATGAAGCTTCCCCAAATTCAGATTCATGAACTGAATCTCTTCCCTCCCAGAAGCCTGGCTGGAGAGAGGAAAGGCAATCAGGGCATGAATTTCATATTAAGAAGAATAAATAAAGCAGAACCTCCTTTATTTCATTCCTTCTGGCTGGGCAGGTGAGCAGTGGTTATTAACCACTGCTTAAATCAGCACATCTGGAAGGAGAGGGTCACCCAGCCCACAGACCCCCAGCAGCTGCAGCCACCAACAAAGGGAGAGCTGAGCCCCTGGAATGGGGGTGTTGGGCCTTGGGGGGAGCTTAAACACAGCACTGCAGCGTGGGGCCAAAGAGCTCAACATGGATTGCACAAAATTGCTGTGCAGTCCTCCCCTGTGCCTCCCCACATCTTCAAATCCCTGCAGAGCATCAGCAGGAGCAGTGGCCTGGCCAAGGGGGCCTGTGCCAGATCTGTGCCTGCTCTGACCCCTCTGCAGTCACAGGGCTGTGGAGGGGACACAAAGCTGACAGCACACACAGGACAGGGCACAGGCTGGTCCTCAGAACCCCTCGGAATCTCAGGAAACACAAACCTGCACTTTCCCCAGCGCTGCTCTCCGCAGCAAGAAATTGCAGGTGAAATTTTAGGGAAACCCCAGGCATTGACCCCTCCTTGAGCTGAGCTGGGCTGGGCTCCCAGGAAAGGCAGGAGTGGAAGGATCCTTTGGGTCACCTTGGCAACGGCAAAAATCCCACCTGAAGGCACTGGGGCCCCGTATGAGCCCTGCAGGTGTGTGTGAGCCCTGCCAGGCTGAGAGCTGCAGGAGCACATCCCACATCCCCACTGCCCTGCAGGAGCACATCCTCACATCCCCACTGCCCTGCAGGAGCACATCCCACATCCCCACATCCTTGCAGGAGCACATCCCACATCCCCACTGCCCTGCAGGAGCACATCCCCCCATCCCCACATCCCCACTGCCCTGCAGGACCACATCCCACATCCCCACTGCCCTGCAGCTCCTGCACCACTGCAGCCACACCCCAAAGGCTGTGTCCCACCAGGAGCTGCAGATTTGGGGCTGGGCTCTGCTGGGGGCTGCACCAGCTGCTTGGGAGGAGGAAGAAGGCAGAGGCTGGCCGGGTTCATGGCTCCCAGGTGGGCTTCACCTGGGATTGGCTCACCTGCTGTTGATTTTGACGTTCCNACATCCCCACTTCCCCACTGCCCTGAGGGAGCACATCCCACATCCCCACATCCTTGCAGGAGCACATCCCACATCCCCACTGCCCTGCAGGAGCACATCCCACATCCCCACTGCCCTGCAGCTCCTGCACCACTGCAGCCACACCCCAAAGGCTGTGTCCCACCAGGAGCTGCAGATTTGGGGCTGGGCTCTGCTGGGGGCTGCACCAGCTGCTTGGGAGGAGGAAGAAGGCAGAGGCTGGCCGGGTTCATGGCTCCCAGGTGGGCTTCACCTGGGATTGGCTCACCTGCTGTTGATTTTGACGTTCCTGGAAATCCCATCCAGCCTGAAGCCTCAGCCCAGCTGCACATCAGCGAGCCTTGTCAGGGTTAATGATGCCAATACTTGGCTGAACCATTCCTGCTGCAATTCCCCCCAGACCAATTGTTTTCCTGCCACTGGAGCTGTATAATAATCACCTGGGAAGCCCAGGTAACCCCACAACCTCTCATTTCCCTGTTAGCAGCACACAGGTAGCAGTGGCTGTGTCAGGCAGTGCTCTCTCCTCTTGGGCTGAGGAATAATGGGAAACTCCTCGGGAGGTGATCTGACCTGCAATAAGGAGCCCAGCAGCAGGTACACCTGGGGAGAATATTGATGGCTGGATCTCATTTCAGGGGCTGCATTCCCTCACGTGGGCACAGATAACACAGGGCTCTGGTCAATAGATGGACGGGGTTGGTTTTCAGGGCACCAGCAGAGGATCCATTCTGCAGCTGCAGGCCCTGTTACCATGCAAACGTGCTGATTGCTTTGTTTGTACAAGCAGCACAAAAAAACAGGCACCAATCTCTGCTCTCTGTGACAGGTCCCAAGGGAATGGCTGTGTTGGTGGGGGGTCAGATTAAATATTAGGAAAAGGTTCTTTCCCCAGGGCACGTTTGGGCACTGCCCAGGCTCCCCAGAGAATGGTCATTACCCCGAGGCTGCCAGAACTCCAGGAGCATTTGGACAGTGCTCTCAGGGACAGGGTGGGATTGTTGGGGTGTCTGTGCAGGGCCAGGGGTTGAGCTGCATGATCCCTGTGGGTGTGTCCCCACTCAGGACATTCCATGATTCTGTGTTATTCTATGAAATGAAACAAAGGCCTTGAATTCCTTTTGCTTCTCATCCTGCCTAACCCTAAACTGCTGAGGGCAGGCAGTCCAGACAACAACCATGATTCATTCCTGGCACAGCCTATTTCTGACACAACAGCAGCAGCCAACAATTTGCAACTCCATAAACCGGATGCATGATTCTAATTTATGTGTGAGCTAATGGATCGTTGCTCCTGTAATAAACTGCTCGGAGTGGGCTGGATTTATCAGCAAGTGGATTGCCCTTTACACATTTTTATTTAATTTTGCTTTATTTTGTGAGGTGCCAAGTCAACAAATGATTAAATATGAGCAAATATTTTTCCACTGGAGTTTTATCAAGGTACCAAATCCTTTTAAGGGATGGAATGTAATTGATTGTGGAAGCAAAGCTTGTTTTCCATCAGGGTTCTCAATTTAAATAAATAAATAAAGGGGGTTTCCCTTCTGAGTAAAACAGGAGGTTACAGAGTGTGTTGTGCCTGGAAAATAAATAGGGAACTTGTTGAGATAACGGAGGCTTCGGATGGGATTTTGCAGAGCCCTGTTCTCACAGTCAGTGCCCTCAGGAGACACTGGCTTCCCTTCCCCTTTTTGGGAAGCTGTCCCTGCCTGGTGCTGCTCAGCAGCCTTCCCCTGTGGGGCACAAATCAGAGTCCCTGCTCCCCAGAGAGTCCCTGGTGTCCCTCTGAGAGAAGGGAAGGGAACTGGGCACGTCCCAGCTGGCAGGGTCGCAGCCAGGGAAGCGCCGCTCCAGGAGCCCATCCCCTGCCCAGCTGCTCCTCCTGCGCCCATCCCCTGCCCAGCTGCTCCTTCTGCCCCCATCCCCTGCCCAGCTGCTCCTCCTGCCCCCATCCCCTGCCCAGCTGCTGCTTCTGCCCCCATCCCCTGCCCAGCTGCTCCTCCTGCCCCCATCCCCTGCCCAGCTACTGCTTCTGCCCCCATCCCCTGCCCAGCTGCTCCTTCTGCCCCGCAGGGAATTACAGGAGAAGCTTTTGGGCAGCTCGGGGAAGGGGCAGGGGAGTGCAGAGCAGGGACAGGGAGCATTAAGGAGGCTGCTGGCAGCAGCAGGCAGTTCATTAAACGCTCCTGGGAGCCGCAGCCGGGCGCTGTTTACGGCGGCGAGGGCAGAGGTTAAAGTGCTTCCCTTGGCAGATCCGTGTGATTTGGGGCTTCAGGTCCACCAGGGTGAGCCACAAACCGTGCTGGAGTCACCATCAGTCACTATAAACACTGGAGTCACGAGGGCTTGGGAAAACCTCGCTCTCCATCCTCCCTGTAAGGGAAAAACCTCGCTCTCCATCCTCCCTGCAGCATTCCCAAAGCGCCCGGGGCAGCATCCCTTCAGCCAGGGAAGGATTTGGGGTGAGAAAACCTCCCTGCAGAAGGTGACAGTGTCCCAAAGCTCAGAGGAGCAGAGGAGCTGGAGGCTCCTGAGGGAGCTGGGGGTGCTCAGCCTGGAGAAAAGGAGACTCAGAGGTGACCTTATCACTCTCTAAAACTCTCTGAAAGTGGCTGTGCTCAGCTGGGGCTGGGCTCTTTCTCCAGGAACTGACAGAACACAGGATACAGTCTCAAGCTGCATCAAGGGAAATGTAAATTGGATATTAGGAAAAAGTTTTTCATAGAAAGAGTGATAAAGTTGTGGAGTGGCCTGCCCGGGGAGGTGGGGGAGTCACCATCCCTGGGGGTGTTTAAAACAAGCCTGGATGTGGCACTGGGGGCCAGGGTTTGGTTGAGGTGTTGGGGCTGGTTTGGACTCGATGATCTTGAAGGTCTCTTCCAGCCCAGTGATTCTGGGAATTCTGTGATTCTGTGACTCTGTAAATTCTGGCCCAGTGCATCCCTTCTCAGCCTTGGAGGGCAGCTCCGCTCCGGGGGTGCAGCTCCGCCAGGGAAGGGTTTGTGCTCGGGATCACCCGAGTCACATTTGCTGCTGTGCTGTGCCTGAATCATCCCTCTGGCTCGCCAATGCTGCCACCTATAGCGACTGTGCAGCAGCGAGCAGCTGCGGGGCTGGAGCCGCACCTGGGCTCGGCACTGGGGCAGGAGCCTCCGGAGAGGATTTCCAGGGAGCACACAACAGACCTGGGCACTGAGCCCGCCTGTGCCAACCCCTGCAGCACCCACAGAAACAAGGGAAATGTTTCCTTTTTCTAAGTGGCTGCATCGTGCTCCCTCTTCCATGTCCTGGCCCGAGCCATTGATGTGTCCTCCCACTCCTGAGCCCCCCACAAGCAGTGACTCAGGAGTGTCACAGCAATGTTTGGGAATTTTTCAGAGCAGAATCTTCCTTTGCCTTTTGTTTACTCAAAGAAATGAAAGGAAACACAAGAGGAGGAGCTCAGAATTAGCAACGGGTTAACTC
>VZRH01004835.1:323723-333789 GCA_013397555.1 Urocynchramus pylzowi
CTGTGACCCTGTGACCCTGTGACCCTGTGACTCTGTGATCCTGTGACTCTGTGACCCTGTGATCCTGTGACTCTGTGACTCTGTGATTCTGTGACTCTGGCCCGGTGCATCCCTTCTCAGCCGCCCCTGCCCAGCCTTGGAGGGCAGCTCCGCTCCGGGGGTGCAGCTCCGCCAGGGAAGGGTTTGTGCTCGGGATCACCCGAGTCACATTTGCTGCTGTGCTGTGCCTGAATCATCCCTCTGGCTCGCCAATGCTGCCACCTATAGCGACTGTGCAGCAGCGAGCAGCTGCGGGGCTGGAGCCGCACCTGGGCTCGGCACTGGGGCAGGAGCCTCCGGAGAGGATTTCCAGGGAGCACACAACAGACCTGGGCACTGAGCCCGCCTGTGCCAACCCCTGCAGCACCCACAGAAACAAGGGAAATGTTTCCTTTTTCTAAGTGGCTGCATCGTGCTCCCTCTTCCATGTCCTGGCCCGAGCCATTGATGTGTCCTCCCACTCCTGAGCCCCCCACAAGCAGTGACTCAGGAGTGTCACAGCAATGTTTGGGAATTTTTCAGAGCAGAATCTTCCTTTGCCTTTTGTTTACTCAAAGAAATGAAAGGAAACACAAGAGGAGGAGCTCAGAATTAGCAACGGGTTAACTCGCTCTGAGTCAGGACAGACCTTCAGAAGAGAAATACCTGGAACACCAGAGTCCTGCAGGGAGCCTTGGAATTCTGTCAGAGCTCAGAGAGGGTAAAGGACAGAACAGGAAAAGTCATCCAAGGAAGGAGAGGGCAGCTCTGCAGGCAGCAGATTCAAGGGGAAGCACAAGGAAGAGGAGCAGGTGTGGGTGAGGAGGGCTGAGGTACAAAAGGGCAGCATCAGCTGCTTCCCTGAGGCTTGGATTGACTCAGTGATGGAGGGGAGGGCAGGTGGGGGCTGTCTGTGCTGCTGCCCCTTCCTCAGTGCCAGTCTGGGCCCTGGTCAGGCTGGGGATGTGCTGGTGCACTCTCCAGGAAGGCTGGCAGGGCACAGGCAGCTGTGTCTGTGCTGCCAAGGAGAAGACAAAGACAAATCTCTGACAATCTGGCTCTCTGGGCAGCCCCAGCTCTGCCACCCTGGCAGGGCCAGGCCAGGACTGCTGTGGATGCAGACAAAGCTGCTGATCACTATCCAGATAAATGAAATCACAGAACCACAGAATGTTTTGGGTTGAAGCTCCTCCAGTGCCACCCCTGCCATGGGCAGGGACACCTTCCACTGTCCCAGGCTGCTCCCAGCCCTGTCCAACCTGGCCTTGGACACTCCCAGGGATCCAGGGGCAGCCATAGCTTCTGTGGGCACCCTATGCCAGGGCCTGCCCACCCTCACAGGGAAGAATTGTGTAAATTACTGTAAATATTCAAGAAATGCTAATTCAGCCATCCCTGCACCAGCCTCCATTGCTGCTGCTCTGCCTTTGAAGCCAAACTCTGGACATTTTCAGGAGCATTTCTGGTTGTACCTTTACCACCAGACACGGTGTGTTCCTCTAGGATTTCCAGCACATGCAGAGCAGCCCATAAATATTGCATCTTTTTTTGTTTTAATTTGAAGCTGCCTTGCACACTGAGCTGTCTAATCCATGGAACATCTGCTCCGAGCAGGCAGCAATCTCTTAAATGCCACTGTGCACTTAAGGCAGCTCTGCAGGAGCCCCTGGAAGAATTTAACTGATATAAGGCACCTCCCACAGCTCGAGCTAATGATCACAATACAAACGACATTTGCATGCTATGATGTTCCTTTTGTGCAGGAGGCAGCCTGCACCCCAGCATCCATTCACCACTGCCAGCCTGTTTGCTCTCTGGCTCAACATTTCATCCCAGCCCAGGTGATGTGCCCCGGGGCTCCTGCTGCCCCTCAGGGCTCTCTCCTGGGTGTTGTGGCTCTTTCCATGCTCGGGGAAGATTGGGGGGTTTGGGGACCCCTGGAAAGGAGAGGTTGCACAATGCCACAGCCCCTGAGGAGAGGAGAGGGTGCTCTCTGCTGCCTCTTTTGTGCTGTGCTGTGGCAGGGCTGCTTCCCAGGGTGGGATGCTTTTGGGCTGCCCAGAATCTCTCCTGACCTTTAAGGCAGCTGCTAATCCACCCTGGCAGGGCTGAGACATCAGCCCCAAAATCTGGGAAAGGGAGAAATTCCAGTGCTGCTCTGGAGCTTCCCACCACGACCCTCAGCAGCACCAGCAAATCCCTTCAGCTTGTGTCCTTCTGCCTGATATTTTTCCACTCTTAATTTGCTTTATTTTAATTGATTGGGGTCTCCTGTGGCGTAGCAGCTTATTGGAAAGGAAGGCAGTAAGGTACAAAAAGAAAACCAGCCCTAATATTTACTCCCTTGCCTTGGGGATTTGCACAGCTCCCCTGCCCCAGTCCTTAATGACACAAACCTATAATGGTTCAACTACTGCAGCCCAAGGGACTCAAAATCAATGGCATGATGTTGAAATTACAGAAGATTTGTTGAAAAATGTTGTTTCCTATTGTTTGCTCACTGCAAATCCCGGCAGTCTCACCAGAGCCAGTTCATGCACTGAAAGCTCCCAGCTGGCAGCAGTTTAACAGTGGCATCAATGCTGTAAAATGCACTTTTAGGTCAGTGCCTGCCAGCAGCATGAGCCACGGGGAGGGGCAGAAAGGCAGGAATTGGGGCTCCTGCTTAGAACCAGGCTTAGGGGAAATGTTAATGTTTCCTTTTTCTAAGTGGCTGCATCGTGCTCCCTCTTCCATGTCCTGGCCCGAGCCATTGATGTGTCCTCCCACTCCTGAGCCCCCCACAAGCAGTGACTCAGGACTGCCACAGGAGCAGAATCTTCCTTTGCCTTTTGTTTACTCAAAGAAATGAAAGGAAACACAAGAGGAGGAGCTCAGAATTAGCAACGGGTTAACTCACTCTGAGTCAGGACAGACCTTCAGAAGAGAAATACCTGAAATCCCTCTCCCCTGCCTGCCATCACCGGGCTCCACAAAGCAGCCAACAAGACAGATTTTAATGGGACTAACATTCAGGAAGACAAAAAGAGGGGAAAATGGAGAAACTGAATTAAAAATGCTTCCAGAGCTGAGATGCCAGACAAGATAAATAGGGATCATCATTCCTCCACTCGGGGAGGTGCTGCCACAGCGCTGCTCACCTGGGCAAGGCAGAGGTAAAATTAATGCCACCACAGGCACATTAATGCCACTCACCCCCGGCCCATTTGTCTGCTGCTGCTGGGTTCCAGGCCAGCCCCACACCTTCCCCGTGCTGCAGGCAGCCAAGCCAGGCAGGAGTTTGGTTTTTCACTCCTCAGTCTGCTGCTGAATCCACAGGGTGAATGCTGGGGTGGGCATGGTGAGGTCTGACCACCAGCAGCTGCCCCCAGATGTGGGGCTGGAGCTGGGGAAGGCCTGTCCTGGAGCCCAAAGGCAGCACAGGAGGGGAGAGAGCAGCAGAGCAGTTGCAGTGGGATGCACATCCATCCAGGAAGTGGGCATGGGGACCTGGGGGACGTGTCCAGCCAGGCAGTGGGGACTGAGCTTGGCTGCCCTGTGTTGGCCCACGAGTGGTGCTGGGGAGGAGCCGAGCTCCCCGTGCGAGCCCCAGGCTGTGTCTTGGGAACAAGCCCCCATCTCTCCCTTCCAGTGCCAGAACTCGGGGCTGTTCCCACTGTCAGAGCTCACCAAAGGCCAAAGGGGCTCTCTTCTGTCCCCTTGTCCTCTGCAGAGTCCTCCAGGTGACATTTCAGGAGAACTGGAAGCTGTGAAATTTAAGCATCGGGAGCTCAATCCATTAGCGTCCTGACAAGCCTTTCAGAGATTTACAACGGGTTTTACCACCTGCTGAAGGTGCAGCAATGAATTTCCATCTCTAACTCATTCTTGGGCCAAGATTTACAGCTGCCATCAGCCCCGTGCTGTCACTCAGCCCCCTCTGACCAGGTGGGAAAGGTCACTTTTTAGAGACACAAATGATGAGGCTGGGACCAAGCCACCTGCCAGGCTCCACCTGCACTCAGCCTGTCTCCAAAACAGTGACCAAAGGCTTCAGCAGGGGGAGAATTAACTCCCCTGTGACCCCTGAGAGACCCTCAGGAACTCAGGGGATTCGTGTCACTGCTCACCTCTTCCAGGGACTTCCTAAATCCGTGGAGTTTGAAGCCAAGAGGAAAGGGGATGTGAAGGAGACAGGGCTCTGCTTGCTCCCAGTATTTATTGCCAATGAAACCTCCTGCAATTTGGGATCCAAAATCCCTGCCAGCTTCCCACACTCCACAATATTTTCCCAAATATTGCGATCCCAGCATGGCAGCCCTTGTCTTTGGAAGCTCTTCTGTGCCTGAGGGCTCTCCCTGCTCACACATTTCCCTGCTGTTTAGTGTAAATCCCATCTCTTAATTTCACTCCCTTCCTCTTTCAGATAAATCTCTCCCCATCCTTATGCCCAGGATCTGCCAGGAGGAATTTTATCCTCACTTTACACACTGCTCTTTTTTTTTTATTTTTTTGGGTGCTACAACAGAACATGCTTACTGAAAAATAAACCTTTTCATAACTCACAAGAACAGCAATAGAGCACAAGCAGGAGCTTATAAAGGGAGAGAAATAAAAGATGAATCTCCTCCTATTTTACACTGCAGCATTTAATACATGGCAGTGGCTGTTCCTGTTGCCTCTGGAGTTTATCAGCAGCTGTAAAGAGCCTTCCACGTACACAACACAGCCACCTGCCCTGTACAGGGAGACAGAGCAGCTGGCAAACTCAGGGGCCAGTGAAATTATCTCTAAACAAACCTAAAATCACAGCCCTTGGGAAGAGAAGGAGAGAGACAAGACAGGCACAGACAGTTTTTCCTCGGCTTGCAACAAGCGGAGTCGCCGCGTGTGAATGACAGCAGGAGAAATTTCAGCATGAAAATAAAATTTAAAAGCCCAAATTAGTGGCCTCTGGGAGCTCCCCCTGAGAAAACCCAGGCTGGGATG
Organism: Urocynchramus pylzowi; assembly: GCA_013397555.1. Lineage (NCBI taxonomy): Eukaryota > Metazoa > Chordata > Aves > Passeriformes > Fringillidae > Urocynchramus > Urocynchramus pylzowi. The sequence goes on from VZRH01004835.1 coordinate 328,710, forward strand.
TCCCCCCTGTGCCCTGGCTGCTGCCCACGTGTGAGGCTCATTTCCAAAGGGAGCACGGGAGCTGCACAGCTGGATATTAAATGGATATATTCATCTCTGCGGGTGGGCAGCCATTAGCGGGTAGCCTTTGTGTTACAGCAATTCCCAGGTGCGGGAAGCCCGAGGGATGGGGGAGAGAGAGGAGGCAGCCGGGAGGGTCCTCCCCAGGATCCTCTGCCAGGATCCCCGCGGGATCAGTGCAGCTCCCAGAGGGATCCTGGAGGTGCCTGGGAGCCCCTGCACTCCCCAGGGCTCACAGGGACTCCGGGCACACCCCAGGTAACTGTCAGGAAAATTAATCCACAAACGCCTGAGGTTTGTGTCCAAAAAGGAGACAGAGGAGTCCTGGAACTTTGTTTGAATAAAGGGAGAGGCCTTGGGGCATTTCCCATGGGGTGTCTCAAGTTGTTAGAGGATGCAGCCTCCTTTTTATCCCAATTTCCCAGCCCCATTTCCCTCTCTCTTTCCCCCACTGGCTGAGGTACTTGAGAGGTACAAACTTCCCAAATCACCTAATACAGACCCCCTCTAATGTATAACCCCCTCTTTTCCTTTTCCTTGTGCCAATGAGTGGAATTCCTACGGAATCTATGGTTCTTCCCATTGTTTCTTTCATTTCTCAGTATCCAATTTTATTTTACAGTTTGTTTGTAAAGTCAAATCCCTCTCATTCCATTCATCAATCAGTGGCATCCTTCCCATTGTTTCTTTTATCTCTCAGTGCTAGTTTTACCTACCAGCAGACCCACGGTTTATTTGCAAAGACAAATCCCTCATTCCTTTCATCACGAACCCCCTCACAGGGAGGTGGCAGCCCCTGCCTGTCCCACACCCCCATGGCCTGGCTTTGCTCTTTGACAGATCTCTCTGTACTTTGGATTTTCATCTTCAAACCCCTCCTTGAAGCCACACCCCCCTGGTGCAGGTGCAGTGTCCCCACAGCAGTGGCACAGAGCTGTGACATCTCCTGGACACGGCAGGACACCACCCTGCCTCTTGGCAGAGTCCCCAGCCCGGGATCTGCCTAAATGCCCCCATCTGGCTGGATGAAGCCCCAGTCTGGCTGGATCTCCCTTCTCTCCCCTCATTTCTCACACTGCCCTTGTTTTTTTTTTGTTTTGTTTTGTTTTTGTTTTTTGTTTTTGTTTTTGTTTTTGTTTTTTGTTTTTGTTTGTTTTTGTTTTTGTTTTTTTTTCCCCTGCTGCTCTTTTCCCAGATCCTTTACATCCAGATCCTTGTCTGGCCCTGGATGGCTGCGGGAGCTTCTCTCCCTTCCCCGGTGCTCTGGCTGCACCTTGGGGACATGCAGGGTAGGACAGCACAGGGGGTTCAGGCCTGCTTGGTGTCACGACACCTTCCCGTGGGATTTTGGGCTCCTTTCTCTCTAACCCAGCCAGCCCAGAGTTACCTGCAGCCACGGGAGGTGAAAAACGCTGGGGGAAGGGAGATTTGTTCCTTATAATGCACATGGGGAAATTAACTTAAAGCCTGGGTTATGAAGAGAGCTAATTAGTTAATCCATGTAAAGTGCTTTAAGACTCTGGAATGAGGGGGAAGAATAACTAATGGGGAGCTCAGACAGGGCTCTCCTGATGCAAAGTGATTTCCTGACAAGAAATCCTTACTGTACAGAGCGGAATTAAATTCAAGGGCTTGTCTAAAAGAAAAACCTCAGAATTGATCACATCCCAGTGAATAAAGACAGTCCATCAGTTCAAGGGCATCTTACATGGATATCCATGCCCACTAATTATTCTGCTTGAAACCAGCCTTCCTGGCAGATTCCCAGAGTCGATGCATCGAGGACCTCTGTGTCAACATTAGCTTTATACCAGACGGATAATTGGTGGTAAGTACCCAGAGCTGGACTGTGCTGGACAACATAATGGCAAAAATTAAATTCTTCCAACAAAATAGCTCTTTGCAAGCATGTTCAAGCAAACCAGGCTCTCGGGAGAGAGCTCCTCTGTGAGGCAGCACAATTACAGAGCAATTAGAGGGGTGAACTTCAGCAGCTCACCTGCACAACACCTATTTTCTCCTCTACAATCGTCTGTCAAGGCTTCAAACGTTTCCTTTGTTCCAAACAACAGTCACTGGCTGAATTACCATCAGCAAGAACACTGTGCAGCCATACAGCCAGCAGGAATCTGGGAATGGTGTCTCACAGCATTTGCCAAAGACAAATACTCATTTCTGGCCGAATCCTGCGCTTTTTAGAAAAATTGTTCTCCCCGTGGGCTCTCCCAGGAGAAATGATTTGCACCTCTGAGCATTGGCCGTGTTGGTACCCAGGAGATGACACTCATGTCTCCACTGGGCTCTGCAAGCACCAGTGTGGCAGTGGGGAGAGCATCCAAACTGGGCAGTGCTCACTGGGGAGCGGGGCTGGATGTCACCTGCTGGAGCAGCCCCTGTCCCCACCCGCGGTGGCAGCTCCGGGGGTACCTGAACAGGAAAGCTTTGTTCCCCTCCATGGGTGCTCAGGGCCCTGCAGCCCTGAGATAAACCCTCTGCAAGTTTGTTTTAAATCCTTCCTTCCCTCCCCTTGGCTCTCATGGGTAACCAGCATGGAATGGCTGAGCTGTCCCTCCCGGGGGAGTTCCACGTCAGGGGGAGTTCAGGCCAAGGGTTAGGAAAAGGTTCTTCACCCACAGGGTGAACAGGTGTCACCTTGTCCTTTTGAGTTCTTCTAAGCCTTCTGATGTTTACATCCTTGTAATAGAGTTTCTTACACACTTTCATGTAAATAATGATTGTTTTGTATTCTTCTCTTAGGAGGAGAATTTTGACAGACTGTTAATTTGACCAGTGTAGTTAGAGAGGTGACAATGTCATTCTCCTATCCACTGTCACTTTTGGAATTCTATAAATGTTGAAGTCTGAAAAATAAAGTGCTTTTCCTGTTCCTGTTCGGATGCTGGAACACCTTGCGTGAGTTTTATTATTTTGTGTTGTGACAGTGACAAACAGGCTCCCAGGAAAGTGGTCAAGGAGCACCTGGACAACACTCTCAGGGATTGTTGGGGTTCCAGGCCAGGAGGTGGCTGTGCTGATCCTCACGTGTCCCTTCCAGCCTGGGATTTTCCATGACTCTGTGATTCTAAGATGCCATGGCTGTGCCCAGGGAAGCCTGGCACTATTCCCCTTCTCCCTCCCGCCCTGCCCTGCTGCTGGCCTGATCCCTGGGGTGCTGGGACACCCATCCCTGGAGGTGTCCAAGGAACACCTGGATGTGGCACTCAGTGCTCTGGGCTTTGTGACAAGGTGGAGATCGGGCACAGGTTGGACTCAACCACCTCAGAGATTTCTTCCACCTAAATGATTCTGTGGTTCTGTGACCTCAGGATGCTGGGATTTGGAGACCCCCAGGATTCTGGGGTGTGGGGAGCAGCCAGACCCACCACCCTGGGGTTCCCTTGCTGTCAGCAGCCACTTGGCCACAAGGAAAGGCTGAGCTGTACCAAAGGCAGAGCTTCACCGAGCTCCCTCTCACCCTGAGTGGCACGAGGGGGAAGCAGAGGTGACAGTGATGCAGAAGACTTGAATCAGTCCTGCTGCTCTGTCTAGTGAACGGCACAAATTGGATTATGTTGTGAAGTTTCCAATGAGGACAGCTCTGCTGTTTGAGTGGCATTTCCATATTCTGTCAAGCAACCCCCGTGCCCATAAAATCTGATAAGTTTTCTCGGTCATCACTTTGTGTATTTTTATGAGTCCATTAAAATGTGATTTACATTTTTCCAATTTCCCCCCCCCCTCTTTTCCCTTCAATATGCCCAAGGGATGGGTGAATTAGATTGGAGGGAGCCCAGGACCATATGGCCAATTGGATTAGGCTCTCCTAAGTGCTCAGCTGAAAGTAATAGGGGTTTTAAACCTGGATCCCAAACTCTGGATGCCTGTCTTGTCTGAATTGCCAAACAGCTCTGTTTTATAAGGCTCTTGAGCAGTGCTGGGGCCAGTGACGTGGTGACAAGGATGCCCTGGGTGTGTCCTGGCAGCTGCCCGGTGACAAGGACCTCAGGGCTGGTGCTGGGGCAGCACTTGAGGCCCACGGCCACCCCCACCCCCTTCCTCACACTCTGGAATTAATCACCAGTTAATCGTTGTTCAGAGCCAGTATTTTTAGCCAGAACAACACTTTCTGTTTGAGTCTGAGTTGTGCTTCCTGTGTTTCTGCTTGCTCAGGGCAAACGCTCCCGAGTTCCCGGGACGAGACCACAAAGGAGATGCTTGTGCTGCTGGATGGAAATTTCCTCTCAAATTTGAGAGAATATTTGTAGGAATTCCTTTCTCTGCTATTTGCTCAGCTCTGCTAACAACGGGCTGCCAGCCGGGTTCAAGGACAGACGAGCAATGGGCTCTGAGCAGCCGCTGTAATTCTCTTTGCTCTGAAGAGACACTGGGAGATTAATAGAAAAAGCAGCAGCAGGAGGATTTGTCAGGAAAAATAATCATTTTCAGGCCAAGAAGGCTTTGCTATCTTGATAGTGAGCAAATGGCAGGAGCAAAAGGACTCCTGAGCCTGGCCCTTGTTACTGAAAGAAGAAAATTAAGGCAATTGCAGTTGAGCAGAAAACTAACATTTGGCTTTTGGCCCCCTCAGCTGCTCTCCTTGTCCCCGAGACCCTCCCAGCCCCCTGCCAGGGCCAGGAGCCGTTTTCAGCCATTTTCAGCCCATGACTTCATCCACAGGGCCATGGGCAGCTTTTGTTCTGTGTCCCAACAGTGCTGAGGCAGCTCCTGCCACCTACAGCGAGAGTCCGGGGACCAGGAGGGACATTGGGGACCAGGAGGGACAGTGGGGACCAGGAGGGACATTGGGGACCAGGAGGGACAGTGGGGACCAGGAGGGACAGTGGGGACCAGGGAGGGACAGTGGGGACCAGGAGGGACAGTGGAGACCAGGAGGGACAGCAGGGACCAAGGAAGGAACAGTGGGGAGCAGAGAGGGGCAGTGTGGACAAGAGAGGGACAATGGGGGCTAGAGAGGGACAGTGGGGAGCAGGGAGGGGCAGTGGGGACCAGGGAGGGACAG
>VZRH01004835.1:347167-362924 GCA_013397555.1 Urocynchramus pylzowi
CCAACCAAAAAACATAATAGAATAAACTCAAAACAAGCCAGCACATCCCTGTGCTCCCACCAGGCGCTGCTGCTCTCCCTGCTGATCCCAGAGCCTCAGCAGGACCCTGCTGTGGCAGGAGTTCAAGTTGCATTTTGACCCATCAGTGGGTTTAATGCTCTTCAAGTGCCTGTCTGGCTCCTCTCAGTGCTTCATGCCCAAGTGGCCGTGATGGGAGGGCACATCCCCACTCCTCANCCATGGGGGGCTCATCCCCTCTCCTCAGGAGCTGCCTGCCTCCTGTTCTCCCAGCTTTGGTCACTCTGTCCCCCATGGGGGGCTCATCCCCTCTCCTCAGGAGCTGCCTGCCTCCTGTTCTCCCAGCTTTGGTCACTCTGTCCCCCATGGGGGGCTCATCCCCTCTCCTCAGGAGCTGCCTGCCTCCTGTTCTCCCAGCTTTGGTCACTCTGTCCCCCATGGGGGGCTCATCCCCTCTCCTCAGGAGCTGCCTGCCTCCTGTTCTCCCAGCTTTGGTCACTCTGTCCCCCATGGGGGGCTCATCCCCTCTCCTCAGGAGCTGCCTGCCTCCTGTTCTCCCAGCTTTGGTCACCCTGTGCCCCCCTCGTGCTGCTGGGCACGGTCCTGGCAGGCAATGTGGTGCTTTTTGGGGAACAGAAAGCCCCTCTGGGTCTGCTTGAGGAGGAGATTTGATGTTGTTATCCCAGTCTCTGAAGCCAAACAGTGAAAAGAAAAGGGAAAAAACCCTCGTTTTTCACTCAAGATTAAAGATGCATGAGCAGAACGAGCAGGGCTGCTCACCGAGGAGTCAGGGGCTTTGAAGGTGAGCTGAAAGCTCCCTCCATAAATTGATAAACTGCCTCAGATCTGTGGTCAGGAGAGCTCAGGGAGCCTGCTGCAAACCTCGCTGTGCCTGGGGGTGCCTTGGCCTGGCCCCCAGCCCCGTGCCCTGGCTCATGTCAGCCCTGAACTGCCAGGAGGGTGCCTGAGATGCCCCCGGGGCTGCTCTGGTCCAAGATGCCCTTGCCAGTGCCCTCCCACAGATCACCCAGCTCCCAAGGACTGAAACAGGGGTCCCCAAAGCTCCCCAAATCCCACTCAGGGATCAGCCCCTGCTCCCCAGGGACAGCCCGGGGGCTGGGTGGGCTCTGCAGCACCCCCACCTCTGCGTGCCCTGAGGGAAGCCGCACGACAGAGGTTGTTTATTGCCTTTGAAAGGCAAGAATGTGTTCCTTATCCGTGTCATACTTCTAAAAATACCAGACGTGTTGCCCCGACTCTCCTCTCTGGTGCGCTAATGACAGCTGAGGAGCGACGTCTGTATCATAATGGATGAGAAACAAGTGCCTCTGTACCCGGGAGAAGGCTGATTATTTTACTGGCAAGATACATTAAAAAATGCCTTCTGACACAAAGTAACATTAATGTCGGCAAGCGGCGTCTCCCTCCGGGGAGCCCCGCTCCTGTCACCCGGATTAAATTAGCGCGATCCCGCTAATTTAATCAGGGTGATGACCCAGCCGCCCATCAATATTCATGTCGGGAGTGCCCGATCCCGCACCCAGCCGTCCATCAATATTCATTTTGGGGAGTGCCCGATCCGATCCCGCACCCAGCCGCCCATCAATATTCATTTTGGGGGTGCCCGATCCCGCACCCAGCCGCCCATCAATATTCATGTCGGGGATTCCCGATCCCGCACCCAGCTGCCCATCAATATTCATTTTGGGGGTGCCCGATCCCGCACCCAGCCGTCCATCAATATTCATTTTGGGGGTGCCCGATCCCGCATCCAGCCGTCCATCAATATTCATGTCGGGGATTCCCGATCCCGCATCCAGCCGTCCATCAATATTCATGTCGGGAGTGCCCGATCCCGCACCCAGCCGTCCATCAATATTCATTTTGGGGAGTGCCCGATCCGATCCCGCACCCAGCCGCCCATCAATATTCATTTTGGGGGTGCCCGATCCCGCACCCAGCCGTCCATCAATATTCATTTTGGGGGTGCCCGATCCCGCACCCAGCCGCCCATCAATATTCATGTCAGGGGGTGCCCGATCCCGCATCCAGCCGTCCATCAATATTCATGTCGGGGGGTGCCTGAGCCCGCACCTGGCCGCCCATCAATATTCATGTCGGGGGGTGCCCGAGCCAGGCTGCGCTGCCTGACGGCCCCGAGGCGGCCAAACAGCCTCAGCCGCGGGATGCAGGAGCGGAGCCGGGGCTGGTTGCCCTCCAGGCAGTGCCCGAGCATCCTCCTCTCCGTCCCAGGGGCGGGGATGTCGCCAGACCTGCACCCTGGAGTGATGCTCCGCAGGGAATTCCTGCTTGATCCATGGGATCTACCCTCAGCGAAGAGAATTTTCAGAATGAAATGAATTTTGGGATGAAAACATGCCAGACCCCTGGGTTTGGCTTGGTGTTTCCTGCTTTCAGAAGCCCCAGGCCGTGGGAATTCTCAGGGCTCCTGGCTGGAATGCCCATGCCTGGATCTCCTGCCTCTCCTCAGAGGTAATTATGCTCTACTGGGCTCTGCAAAATTCATGGCTATCAATGTCTCCACTCAAGGAAGGTGCTGTAACTCATGAAGGATCAAATGCCAAAATGCCTCTGAGGAGAGGCCTGAAGGAGCTTTAATTGCCCCAATGAATCAGTGTCATCCCAGGCTTCCAAGGCATCACCCCTGCACCCCAGCCCTGCTGGCAGCCTGGCCTGGGGATGTTTCCAGAAGTGCTGCCCAACAGGCAGCTGTGGATCCTCCTGCCAGCTCCCACCCCTGTGGATGCCAGCCCTGGCTCCCCACTTTGCCCCCATAATCTCTCCTGGAGCCAGAGCAGGATCTCCTCATCTCCAGGAAGGAAAGCAGAGGATGAGCAGGGACAGCCTGGCACTGCCAGCTGCCAGTGTGGGATAACTATTCCATATCTCTGCAGCTGCTGCTGCTGCAGAGGGGTGGTTATGAGTGAGAACAGGCTCAGGGCAGTTTAAGGAGCTGTGCAGGGCCTGCCCTGAGCTGAGCTCTCTGAAAGGTGCCAATCTGCTGGGTGAGGGAGCCTGGACTCACTTTGTTCCTTTGGGAGCTGCCACCCACATGAAGCATTGCCTGGAGGACCTCAGACTGGTTTGGGGTGGAAAGGGCCTTAAAGTCAATTTCATTCCACCCCCTGCCATGGGCAGGGACACCTCCCACCATCTCAGGGTGCTCCAAGCCCTGTCCAGCTTGGCCTTGAGCAATGGGGCAGCCACAGCTTCTCTGGACAACCTGTGCCAGGGCCACACCACCCTTCCAGGAAATAATTTTTTCCCAGTATCTAGTCTAAACCTATTGTCCTTCAATTTAAAACTGTATTTCTGGTGACCCCAGCTCCATCCTCAGTTCAGGACTTGCCAAGGGATCCAAGCACAGCAGCTGGCACTGGCACTGCTCCTGCTGCCACTGCCACAGCGTGGGGTCCTGTGGGCTCCCAGTGGTCAGTGGAGTTAACAACCTTCTTAAAATTGAACTCCCTGGGAACTTGTTATTCCAGGATTGCAGCCATTAAGGGCTTGTTAATATTTATGAAATAATTAATAGATGCACCTCTGTTCTTTAATAACTCATGTAAAGTTGTGCTGGGGAAGGCAGTACTGGGTGTTCTGCTCAGAGCAGCTCAGAGCAGGAGGAGCCCTTAATTATGTATTAAACACACAGAGATTTATTACACAAAGTTATGGAAAACAAAGGCATTTAATTTAAGAAATAACGAGGCAAGTTCTGCTACCTGTAGAGCCGTGTTAACGAGGCAACTGGCTGTGGAGCTCTGCTCCAAGGAAAAACATTTACAGGGGCCTGGCTCCGTTGTGGTGAGCTCTTTATGGGGGAGACTCAGTGCTCAGCAGGGTGGGAGTTGGGAAGGGCAGGCAGGGCCACCCCAGAGCACATACACGATGTTTTCTGGGAGTTTTCCCCCTGCCAGCTCTTCTCCATGAGCACAAGATGTTCCTCTGCTCCAGGGACCCCGTGCAGGCTGAGGGGCTCTGGAGGCCCTGATGGCAGCACACACACAGACTGCTGCCCAAACCACAATCTGTATTTTCCAGAAGATTATGTTTTCATCTTAAAAGATGTTGTCTACTGCTTTTTGACCTGAATAGAGTGAGAGACAATAGAACCCAGATGAAATATATGTCCACATGAATCTCACACAGCCTGGCACTGCTTCCAGGTGCTTCCAGTTGCAATCAGGTGCCCCCCTGGGTCTGAGTGATTCCCACTCTGATTTAACAGGATTAGGTGAAATGCAGCTGGTCCCAGTGCAGGGAGCACAGCTACCCCCTGGGAGGGGCTGGGAAAGCTCAGGGGGATGTTTGTCCGTGGCAGGGGAGGGGTATGACCCTGTCACCTCCAGACAGGGTGACAGTGGGGTTGTCATGGCAGCTCTGCTCCAGGCTGGGCCACGCAGCTGCTGCCAGCTGGGCAGAATGGTGCTGTGCCCTGTGGGATGGTGCTGTGCCCAGCAGGATTCTGTTCTGCACAGTGGGGACACAGTCCCCAGCTGCACCAAGGGAAATACAGGCTGGATATCAGGAAAAAGTTTTTTGCAGAAAGGATAATAAAGTTGTGGAATGGCCTGCCCGGGGAGGTGGGGGAGTCACCATCCCTGGGGGTGTTTAAAACAAGCCTGGATGTGGCACTGGGGGCCAGGGTTTGGTTGAGGTGCTGGGGCTGGGCTGGACTCGATGATCTGGAAGGTCTCTTCCAACCCAGTGATTCTGGGAATGATGCTGTGCCCAGCAGGATGGTGCTGTGCCCAGCAGGGTTCTGTTCTGCCCAGTGGGACGATGCTGTGATGAGGGGATGGTGCTGTGCCCAGCAGGATGGTGCTGTGCTGAGCAGGATTATGCCACCTCAGCATTTGGACAGGCACTTTCTGTGATTTTTCACTGCCAAATCACCCGGATTTTGGCAGCAGGGGCGGCTGCCGGGAGCCCACGGCGGGGCCAACCCCCCACCTCGGCCAGCAGAGAGCATTCACTTTGCTTTGTATCTCCTCAGCTTCCTCCTGCAATTTGCATTTCAAAGCCTCTCCTGTGCTGCCTGTGTCCCCAGACAGGCCTTGTGCAGCCACAGGAGCTCGGGGCCAAGGTGAGGGGCACTCCCAGCCCTCACAGGCACAAATCCCTGCCAGGGACAGGCTGGGCCCCCCAAGCCACATCCCGGAGCCAGGCATGGTGGGGGTCCAGCTGCAGCAGGAGAGTAGTGGGGGAAGGAGAGGGAGAAATTGGATTCAGAGGCAGCAAATGCTGCTCCCAAGAATGGATGTACATTTTCATTATACACTGAGTAATTGGTGGTAATACAAGAGATATGGGCAGTATCATTATAGACCAGGCTGTGCTGGAGATGGATTATCATCATCTGTCATTATCTGGGCTTCCTTGTGGCTGCTAAAATTGTAGAACATGATTTTAATAACCCTGGAAGGCAAGAATCATTTTTCTTTTGTCACTTAACAACTTGGCCTCATTCACTGATACCTTTAAATAAGAAGGGGGGATTAATTTCTAGTGGGATAAATGCAGACCTGGTTGTTTCCTCCTCTCCTCATTTGCAAAGGGGCCCCCTTCGATGCCTGACAGCTTTCAAGGAAATTGCAGATAATGGGGACAGGATGTCAGTGTGGAGCAGGGGGCACAGGATCACCCGAGACAGGGGGGGTGCTGACACAGTGCCAGCCCTGGGGCCCTCGCCCTGTGCCCCCCAGGAAGGGCACTGATGGCCCTGGGAACCACAGCCTGAGGCTCAGGGAGTCTTGCCCAGGAGATTTGGGCAGTCTCAGAGCCCCCAGGGTGATGCAGGCACCCCAACCTTCAGTCCCACCTCACAGGGCACAGACAGGGAGCCAGGGGAGCTCTGTCACTCCTGACACTGTCAGGCTCATTTGGGGGTGTTCCATCTGTCACTCCTCTTGGTCATTGAAAAAGCCAGCAGCAGGAGAGGGACAAATCAAATTACAAGGCAGCTAATGAAAATAATGGGGAATAAAGCACTTCTGGAGGCTGCTGGGTTGGATTCCTATTTCCCTGTGTCACTGGGTTCAAGCAGGGATGTTTATAACCTCACGAGGACATTTCTTTGCCTTTGAGATTAGCTCAATTGACCGTGGATTTTTTGCTCTCCCAGATCTCAGCCCTTGGAAGGGGACAAGTGCCAGCTCCAAGTCACATTCCTGCCCCACAGCTCCAGCACCAGGAGCCCCCCTGTGCCTCCCAGGGGCCTGGCACGGGCAGCGTGTCCCAGAGTGACAGGGATGGGGAATGAAGGGGGTCTCCACGGCCCAGATGGGGGGTTCATACAGCAGGAGCAAGGGGGGAACACTTGGGAGAGCTTTGCCCCTTTTCCATGCAACGCTCCAGCCAGGAGCAGCTGTCAGTGCCTGCCTGGGCTGGCAGCCCCTACCTGCAGCTATTGACTCTGAGTAAATAATCCCCAGGTATCCTTTTCTCCTGATAAAAGCTGGGTTTTTTCTATTATTGTCAGAGGTGTTTATTAGAGCAGAAAAATAATAGTGCTTTGCTTGCAGCCTGATTGCTGGGAAGTGACGGGAGTGGCCATGCAGCCCCGAGAGCTGGGACAGAGTGAGACCTGCTGCCTGGCACCAGGGGCACAGCAGGTGAGGGGCTGTGCTGGGGGGTGAAAAGCCCCTGCCCAGCTGGTTTGATGGGAGGCAGCATCAAAGGGAAATTTCTTTTCAGCAATAGCAGGAGGAGGAGATGCTTCACAAGTCTGAGCTCTGGAGTGACTCAGCAGAAAAGAGCAGGAATTTCCAGGAATGTGAGGGGTGAGAGGCTGGTACAGGGCTCTGCCAAAGGACATGGGGAGGGTCCTCTGCCACAGACACCTTGCAACAGAAGCAGGAATTTAGGGACAGGCAAGTTCTAGGTGGTCCCATGGAGGATCTCTGCCTCTTGTCCATCCACCCTTGTCAAAGCGCTCTGCCGAGCTGGAGCTGCAGCCCCTTGGCTCCACTTTGGCATCTCGCAGAGCAGAGATGAATAATGGCAGCACATCCCTCCCCTCCTCCCCTCCCCGTGCCCATCAGGGCCTCCCCAGATCTGCCAGGCAGAAATTAATCCTCCTGCCTCATTAATTGCAGGAATGTGTCGGGAGCTGTTCAAGGTCAGCCTCGAGGCCCCCTGCCATCAATCCTCTCCAAATTGCAGCTGCCTCCGTGGGGAGAGCTGGCAGTGGCACAGCAGGGACAGGCACTGGGGACATCTCTGGTGTTTGGGTGACCTGCAGACACAGGAGGGTCCTGCATGGCCTTCTGTCCCAGGAGTGGCCCCACGCTGGCAGGCTGCCCATGTCCCCCTGTCCCCTGGTGATGCCACCCAGAGCCAAGAGTCCTCTCCTGACCACCTCTGCCCACCCAGAGCCCCTTGATGGGGAGCCCTCTGCTCCCTCCTCATCGCTGATGGCTGAGCAAGGGGGTAGTCTGAACTAATTGCACTGGGCACCAATTAAGCAGCTCTCCTCACCCATTAGAGACTGCAGAAGCTTTTGCACTTAGATCTTGCATCTTACGTGACTGGCAATATTCTATTTTTTTTAGGGAATGAAAAGAAGAAAAGGAAAATCCCTTTAGGGGAGCTGGGCTTTGCTGCCTGCAGAGCTGCTACACACCAGGAATGTACTTTATTCTGTTTAAGAGCAATGATCCACCCAGCAGGGATGGAATCAGAGGCACTGGGAACAGCGAGGTCGCTGAGAGCTCCTGAGCACCGAATGTGGGGCTGCTGCCTGTGGACTGCAACCAGAGGTGCCCACAGGGTCTGGCCATGCCCAGGGGCTGCTGCCAGTGCCATCAGTCCCCATCCCACACACTGCAACCAGGAAAAACCCTGCAGCTGCTTCCCCTTTCCACCTTCCCCCTTGTCTGATGGCCTCGGGCTTGGGAGGCTCTTGTGTCACGAACCGGGAGCCACTGCCCCACCACTCACCCCAAAATCTGCTTCGTGAGCATCCACCCTCCCTCCAAACTGTGCTCCCCGTGCTGCCCTCACCATGGCCTGTGTCACCACCTGCCACTGCACCGAGGGACCCTCTGGCACCCAGCTGGCTCCCACACCCCGGCAGCCCCCTCCCCGTGCATCCTGCTGCCCCGGCCCCCCTGCCAGGCTGGCCGGGACCCACGGCTCAGGATCCCTGCAGGGGTGGCACCCTGCACCCTGCCCCGTACTCCTGTCCCATGGCAGGGACGGGGTCTGGGAGCTTGTGAGGCTGACTCAGAGCCGAAGGGGAACCGAGAGCGCTGACCGGGGGCCCGTCTGCTCCATCCCCGCTCTGGGGCGGCTCTCCCGGCGGATCGGCACGCTCCGAGCCGCCGGGACGAGCCTTTCCCGGCGGAGCAGGGCGAGGCGAGCCCGAGGAAGGCGTGCCTGGTGAGGGATGCAAGGTCCCCTCCCCACCCCGGATCCCAGCCGGCGGCGGGCGCTCGTCGGTGTCCAGCTGGGTGTTTGCAGCGCTACGCCCTCGGTTCCCACGGCGATGCCCACGTCGCCATGGCTACCCACGGATATTCCTGCTCGGCTGGTAAACAGCCCGCACGGCTCCGGCTTCCGTCCCGAGGCGCTGGGGGTTGCTACACCCCAGGGAGATGTTGCGAGGGCAGCTCCCCCGGTCCGGGCAGGCAGCGGGCATCGCCCCCGCGCCCCAGCCCAGGGTGAGAGCCCTCACCCCACCCCCGCCAGCGGCCTGACCCGTTACAAGCAGGGCAGATTTGGGGGAAAAGTGCCTTTGCTGGACTGTCGAGTTGTGAGGTGGGTGGGGAGAGCCCCAGGCCATCCCCTCCGGCCAGCGCCCGCTCTGCAGCAGCAAAGGCAGATGTCCCCAGGCTGGTCTGCCACCACACCGACACACCCCTGCTCCCAGGGCGCTGCTCTGGCCCCCAGATTTTGGCAGGACGGGGCTGGGTGAGCCCTGTAGCGTGGAGATGAAACACCGCCCCAAGGCCGAGTAAACAGCTCTTTGCACAACAGGCGCCCTGGTTGCGAAGGCGGGGAGTGTGCGAGGGTTGAGCAAATCTCTGTTTACCCCATGCCAGCCCCATCCCTCCAGACACAGGATTCCCCGCCAGGGCTGTGCTCCAGCCTGGCACGGGTGGGCACAGCAGCTGGGCACGGCCCCAGGCAGGGAGCTGTGAAAGGGTTAAGGGTCAGTACTGGGAGATACTGGTGGGAACATCATGTCACAGGTTGCCCTCGGGCATCTCGTGGGCCACTCACCACGAGGCGAGCTGGACTATGTGGACGTGGACACGGACACGGGCTCGGGGATGTGAGCTGCTCCCAGGTGGCATCACACAGCTGGGTTTGCCTTCTGCCCCTCAGTTGCTCATTCCCTGGCCCATGGCCACCTGCCACTTTCCCCAGCGTCCCTCTGCCGTGTCCCCCAGCCCAGCCGGGTGGCCCCAGGGCAGTTGCAGTGAGGAACTGTCTGTGCCCCATCCCGGCAGTGCCAGGTCTGGCCCCAGCAGGCAGGGTGGAGGTGCCCGCGCCCCCTGGGCTTTCCTGCCTGCGGCGAGCCAGGGGGTCCAGACTTCAGGGAAGTGTTTTGCAATCACCTTCTTCAGAGCGTCACAGCAACTAACGGCCCTGGTTTTGAGGAACTAACGGGGAAAGCAGCATGTTAGCAAACACACGGAGCACGGCCAGCCGCCGGCTGCCCGAGCCCCGCGCCCGGAGCGGGCGGTGAGCGCTGCCGGGCACCCCGGACACGGAGGACAGGCAGGGACGAGGCGAGGTAGGGATGGAGCTGAGGTAGGGGTGGGTGCCCCTCAGGTCCCACTGGGCAGCAGCTGGCCTGTGGCTGCTCTGCCCGTCCCCTGCCTGGGGCAGCCACACGTGCCGAGTGCCCAGGGGCGGCCGCTGTCCCACCCCCACACCCGAGTGCTTTGTCTCCCTCTGGGTGTTGGCTTGGGGGGCGAGGGGCTGTGGGCACCCGGAGCCGGGCAGCCCGTCCTGGGCCACGAACGTGTCTGGGACCCATCGGGGCAGAGGCAGCACCGCTCCCGGGGCCATTCCCAGCAGCAGGCAGGGGACAGCCGGGAGGGGGTGGGCAGGACCCCGCAGCCCCGGCCAGTCCCGCTCTGCTGCTGTCGGTCATTCGCTTCCCTCTCCCGGCTTATCGCCCTCCGCCGCCCTCACCCGCCCTCAAACCGCAAATCTCTGCCCGGCAGCGGCTGGAGATGGTGGAGATAAAATCATCCCGCGGCTGTGCCCGGGATGGGGTGCGGGCCCGGGACGGTGGCGGCGGTGTGGGGGGACCCGCGCTCCGGGGTCTCTCCGCTGCGCTTCCCACGCCGGCGGCTGTGGCGGCGCGGCCGCCGAGCCGGGGGCGGAGGTGTCAGGAGGGCTGCGGGAAGGGCTGACGCTGACTGCGAAAAGACATTCTGCTCCAGGAAGAGCCGGTGACAATGGAGCCCGGCTCCTTCAGCCCACCTCGTCCCCAGCCCTTGCCGACCCCCAGGACAAGCCGCTTTCTCCGTTCCAGGTGATGCCAAAGCCACGGAGGAGACCATGGCCAGGCGCGGTGCTGGGACACCCTTCCTGCGGCAGCTCTCCCTGCTCCTGCTCCTCCAGCTGGGCGGTGAGTGCGGTCCGTCCTGTCCTGTCCCACTGCCACACCATCCCCAGCACGCTGTGCCCTGGCCGGGGCCCCGGGGCGGGCAGGAACGGCGGCAGGCACGGGCAGGATGGGGCCTGGCACGTGCCCGTGCCTTGCCCAACGCTCGGCTCTTCCTCTCCGGAGTCTGGGGCCCATCTAAGGGAAGAGGCTCGTCCCTATGTCCTGCCTGGGCGCTGAGGAGCTGAGGTGGCTTTGTCACAGCTGTGCCCAGGGTGTGACATGTTTTTCCTGCCCGCAGGGACGCTGGGCTGTGCCTCAGTGACTGTGAGCCCCCTCGTTGTGGCCCTGGGCTCGGCTGTCACGGCATCCTGCACCGTCCAGAGAGAGCTCTGCCCCGGCTTGGAGCAGGGGAAGGTCCGGATCAGCTGGATGCTGGACAAAAAGCTTGTGGCTGGGAGCCAGCGCCAGGGCCCAAGGGGCACAGAGGTGTCCAACCTCACCCTGCCCCGGTTCAACCGCACGCAGGCCAGGCTGTTCTGCTGTGTGGAGTGGAACGGGACCAAGCAGCGCGTGGGCATGGCCGAGATCAGGGCGGGCTGTAAGTCTGCTGCCACTACGGGTCACCCTCCTCCCCAGCAGGGACGGGCACTTGCTCAGCTCTTTCCCGGCCGTTCTCCCCCAGACCCTCCCGCAAAGCCCCTCAACCTCAGCTGCGTCCTGAACCTCGGTGACTACGGGCTGACGTGCCGATGGGAGCAGGGAAGCGACAGCCACCTCCCCACCAGCGTCGTGCTGAAATGCACCGGGTAAGTCCCGGGCCCGTGGTGCCCTGCCAAACCCCACAGCAAGGACCCCGAGCCACTGCCCTGCCCTGTCTGCTGCAGGAGCAGAGGCCGGGCGGTGACGGGCTGCACGCCGCGAGGAGGGCACAGCCACTGCACGGTGCCACGCCGGCTGCTCCAGCTGTACCGGCAAATGGAGATCTGGGTGTCTGCCACCAACGCCCTGGGCACGGCCGACTCCGAGCACCTCTGCATCGACCCCATGGACGTGGGTGAGTGACAGCGCAGAGGTCAGGGGCCGGGGAAGCCCGTCAGCGCTGACAGGGGGATTAGAGTGGCATTAAAGTGCGCGGGGCCTCGAGGTCCCGCTTTACGGGCAGCTCCGTGATGAATGTCCTGCCGGGATGAATCGGTGCCAGCCGCCCTGCAGAGCCGGCAGCGCGCTCGGCGGGTTGTGAGCTGCCAGTTGACCTGCTGCACTCCACAGCTCCTGCAGCAATTGATTACCCATTTATTCAGCAGCTCTATTAATAATGGATCCGGTGCCTATAAACTATTTATAAAAGGAGCCTTCCCAGATGGAGAGACTTATCCTCCCTGATCTGGGGCTGGGGAAGGGCTGCTCAGGAACCAGCTGAGCTCTCCCATGGCTGTGGCACACTCTCACCCCTGAGCAGACCCAAATGTGGGGTGTTCCAGGCACCAGGCCCCATGGAATCTGTTTTCTCTGCATAGGCATTAGGGCAGAGCTGTACCAGCGTTGTGCTCACAAGAATTCTCCATCCCAAGCAGGGAAACACACTGGCTCCTGTCCCTTGCCACCAGCCATTCTCCTAAATGTTTTGGGGTGGTTTCCCCCATTTCTTGGCATTAACAACAGGCACGTGTGGGGTCGTGGCTCTGGGCACTGCCCACCACACACCTCTCCAACTCTCTCCTGCCCTTCCTACAGCCAAGCTGGACCCCCCAACCCTGCAGAGCATCCAGTCCATCCCCTTCCAGACCGACTGCATTGCCCTGGCCTGGGATGTGGCGTGGGGCACAGAGCACATGGAGCTGCAGTGTGAGCTGCGCTACCGGGCACCCGAGGACCCTGCCTGGGCCCTGGTGAGTGCTGCTGGGGCAGGGGACCGGGCAGGGGACCGGGCAGGGGACCGGGACCCTCCCTCTGCTCAAGCAGTGGGAGCGGAAGGGTCCCCATGTGAGTGGGACAGCAAGGTGTCCCCCAAGCCCACAGCAGGGCCAGCCCCTGCCCGAGGCAGGAGCCAGCCCAGCCCTCGTTCTGGCTGCCACCAGGTCACCGGCATCATCGGCCAGGCCGGCACCGCGCAGCGCTGCGGCTTCCTGTTCGGCACGCAGTACCGCTTCCAGATGCGCTGCCGGCGGAGCTCAGCGTCAGCACTGGCCTCCTGGAGCGAGTGGAGCCCGGGCAGGAACTACACCACCCACGAGAAAGGTGAGTGTGAGTCACCCAGGGGGTGCCCTCTGCCCCAGCAGGCGGCACAGCGCTGGGGACACACAGTACAGTGCTGGGGACACACGGCACAGCACTGGGGACACACGGCACAGTGCTGGGGACATGTAGCACAGTGCTGGGGACACACGACAGAGCACTTAGGGCACACGGCACAGGGCTGGGGACACACAGTACAGTGCTGGGACATGTGGCACAGCGCTGGGGACACACGGCATGGTGCTGGGGACATGTGGCAGAGCACTGGGGACACACAGCTCAGTGCTGGGGACATGTGGCACAGAGCTGGGGACACACGGCATGGTGCTGGGGACACACAGTAGAGTGCTGGGGACACAGGGCACAGCAATGGGGGCACACAGGGCACAGCACTGGGGGCATAGGGCACAGTGCTGGGGACACATGGCAGAGCAGTGGGGACACACGGCACAGAGCTAGGGACACATGGCACAGTACTGGGGACACA
This sequence comes from Urocynchramus pylzowi, assembly GCA_013397555.1. Classification (NCBI taxonomy): domain Eukaryota; kingdom Metazoa; phylum Chordata; class Aves; order Passeriformes; family Fringillidae; genus Urocynchramus; species Urocynchramus pylzowi. Next base: position 360,496 of record VZRH01004835.1, read on the forward strand.
CGGCACAGAGCTGGGGACACATGGCACAGCACTGGGGGCACAGCCACACGTGCCCCTCTCAGCTTCTCCCGTCCCCTCCCGTTGCAGCCCCCACAGGGAAGCTGGACGCCTGGTGGGGGGCTCAGCCGGCCGAGCCCGGGGGGCGGCAGGAGGTGCAGCTGCGCTGGAAGGTGAGCAGGGGCGGGCGGGGCATGGCCCAGCTCCCCGGGGGACTGGGTGACACCCCACGCCCTGCCCGCACCCAGGCCCCACGGCGGCGCGAGGCCAACGGGCGAGTGCTGGGCTACCGAGTGACCCTGAGCCCCCGGAGGAGGGGCAGGGACCCCCCCACCGTCTGCAACACCACCCACACCCAGTGCAACTTCTCGGTGCCCGCGGCGACCAGCAGGGTCTATCTCTCAGCCTACAACGCCGCCGGCGAGTCGGCACCGACCGAGGTCATCCTCCTGGAGAGGAAAGGTGAGGGCAGAGAGGAAAGGTGAGGGCAGTGCCCAAAACCTCCACGTGTGCCCCGGGGCTCTGCTCACCCGAGCGGGCTGCACAGGGCAAGGAGAGGGTGGGCTCCAAGCCCGGGCACACAGGTGCTCCCCTCTCCCGCCATGCCGGCTGCTTGTCCCGTGCAGGTCAGCCCCTGGCCGGGCTCCGGGCCGTGCCCGGGGGCGAGCGCAGCCTCTGGGTGCGCTGGGAGGCCCCGCTGGCCCCAGTGATCGCCTACGTCCTGGAGTGGCAGCGGGTGACAGCAGAGCCCGGGCACTGCAGCGCGTGCTGGCAGATGGAGCGTGACGGGGCAGCCACCACAGCCCTTATTCAGGGTACGTGGGGCTGCCAGGGAGCCCTGAGCCCCTGGCCAGCTGTCCCAGGGGGCTGGCACCCATCCTGAGTCCCTGGCCAGCTGTCCCAGGGGGCTGGCACCCATCCTGAACCTCTGGCCAGCTGTCCCAGGGGGCTGGCACCCATCCTGACCAAGCCAGGACCAAGCCCTGCTCCCAGCCCACTCCCCACCCTCTCTCCTCCCTCTGGATCCACCCCCAGGGTGGGTGGGGGGTGCCATGGTGCTGGGGGTCTCAGCAGCCAGGGGCTGAGCTCCTGGCCCCCTGTGCTCTCCATTGCAGATGGCATCGAGCCTTTCCAGCGCTACAACATCTCACTGTACCCCCTCTACGAGGGCACTGTCGGGGTGCCCGTCCACACCACAGCCTACTCCCAGCAGAAGGGTACGTGGGAAGGGTGCCCCACCACCAGGACTCTGCCCTTCCAAGAGGAGGAACCACCTCTTCCCCATGTACCCCAAATCCAGGGGCTGCACCCAAGAGCTCAGCTTGGGGGGCTGGATTTGTCTCACCTCTGAGTGTGCTCTCAGCCCCCCTGCAGCATGGGCAGGTGCTGACACCCACACTTTGGGAGTGGGGACCCCCCATCAGCTCCCACCCGAGGCAGTGGCTCTGCTCAGCACTTGGTCCCCCCTTGTCCTGCTCGTTCCAGCCCCGTCCCATGCCCCCAAGCTTCACCTGAAGAGGATCAGCAAGTCAGAGGCCGAGCTGTGCTGGGAGCCGCTGCCAGTGGAGATGCAGAACGGCTTCATCACCAGCTACACCATCTTCTGGGCCAGCAGCCTCACCAACATGGCCAGTGAGTCCTGCCTGCAGCACCACTGTCCTTGCCCTCTGTCCCACCTCGATGTGCTGGGTGGAGGCATCAGGAGATCTGTGTCCTTCTCAGAGAGGGTCAGGGAGTTCTGTGGGTCCCTCACAGGGCTCCCTGCCAGCAGAGACCTGGGGGCTGTGCAGGTGGGGGCATTCTGCCCCACCAACAGCCCCGTGTGTCCCCAGGTGCCACCGTGAGTCCTTCCCTCAGCTCCTTTGCCATCCGGGGGCTGAAGCCATCCACCCTGTACAAGGTGCACATCATGGCATCCACGGCAGCTGGCAGCACCAACGGCACCAGCCTGACCCTGGTGACCACAGTGCTGGGTGAGGGCTGCGCCACCCGGGGCCAGGGGGCCGTGGGAGGGCACCTGCAGCCCCTGGTCCTGCCCAGCACAGCTGGCAGCGCCCACTGCCGCTCCCTGTGACCCTGCCCCTCTTCCCAGATGACACCGAGATCCAGTTCCTCTTCCTGAGCCTGGGGCTGGTCTTCGTGGGGCTCGTGGTGCTGCTCATCTGCTTCCAGAAGAACGAGCGGTGAGCGGCACAGCGCTGCCCCGGGCTGGGCCGTGGGACAGGGTGGCCTTGGAGCGCTGGCATCCCGCCGGGAGCCAGTCCAGCACTGAGGCCACCCCTTGCAGCCCGCCTCGCTGAGTCCCCTCATCCCCGTGGTCCCCAGGATGAAGGAGCAGCTCTGGCCCAGTGTCCCCGACCCCGCCAACAGCAGCCTGGGCAAGTGGGTGCCGGCAGCGGTGCCGCAGGTGAGACCGGGCGGCTGCTCCCCCG
>VZRH01004837.1:0-24613 GCA_013397555.1 Urocynchramus pylzowi
CTCGGCGCGGCCATCCCCGGGCCCCGCATCGCTGCGTGCGCCCAGCCGCCGCTGCAGCCGGCAGGATGATCGCCGCCCAGCTCCTGGCCTACTACTTCACGGAGCTGAAGGAGGACCAGGTCAAAAAGGTCAGATGGACATCCCCCAGCCGAGGGCCGCCCCCCGCCCACACCTCTTGGTGTTTTTTTGGGTTTTTTTTTTGGTTTTTTAAAAATTGTTTTAGAAATATTTTAATTTTTTTTTCTCCGCACGTTGGTTTCGTTGCTTTGTCCCCAGAGCCACCCAGCTGCGGGAGAAAGGAGGGATAAGCCCGGGTTTAAGCCCTGCAGAGCATCGCCGGTGGAGATGGGAGTGGGGTGTGGGTGATGGATGCACAGCGGCCGGTCAGGCAGGACCTGGGGGGCTTTGACGCTGACGGGTGGGGGCGATGGCTTTTCCTGGCTTTCGTAGGCACCAGCATCTCCAGAAAGGCGATTTCCCCTTCTTTCCAAGGATGCCTGGGAGCATCCCCACTCTAGCAGGCGAGGAGCAGTCAGTTTTTGAATTATGTGCCGCTGCAGGATCGGAATTTACAGGAAATGGTTGTCAGTTGTGCTTTAAAAGAAGCATTTCTATAGGCTTCTTTTCCTCCAGCATTGGGTGGTTGCTGCTGTGTGGTTGGCACAGCCCTGGGATCGAGCACTGCCACAAGGAAAAGGGTGCGGAGCACAGGGTAAATAAAAACATGGCAGTTAGATCCTGTCTGAGCATATTGCAGAGCTGTAGGGAGCAGGGAGGATGTGGGGACACGAATTGGGAAAATAATTGCAAATGTCGGTGAGTCGGGCTGACGTCAGGAAAGAGAGGCTTCCCCTCCGCCGCCTCCTCAGGCGGTGCCGTGTGACCCACCTGGGCGTGTGGCTGAAGGCATCCCTAAAATGTTTTGGGAAAGCCTCAATGACAGCATTAGTAGTGCTGATTTGTAGTGTTCTTGGGGCTTGAGACTCTCCCCATCAGGGGGAGAGCACCTCATCCCTTTGGGCTTCTGGCTGTGCCTGGGCAGAGCTCAGCTCCGGTTGTGTGGGTGACCCGCCCTGACCCACTCGAGACACGCTCAGCCCTGCCCACTCCTCCCTCGGAGAAAACCCGACTCAGCTTCCCGTGGTTTCCACGTCTCCTTCCGTGCTTTGGGTCTTCGGCTTTTCCGCCCAGCGGCTCCCGCGAGGAGCCAGAGGCTGCGCTCAGCCTGCAGCGCCCTGCGCCTCCTGGCCCCACACGCCTGCCTCTCCTGTTACCCAGGCCCACCGTGCTCCTTTTCCTGCAGGATTTGTGAGTGCTGCTGCTGGTGCCAGGCGTGCATGCCTGGGTAGGGCCTTCTCTGTCTCGCTGTGTGTGTTATATTTAGAAGGCCAAGATAAGCATGAGTGTGTGTGGTGGCCGAGGGGCGGCAGAAGGGCTGCGGGGAAGGCACAGAGAAACTCTGCGGTGTTCTGGGGGTTATTTATTGCAGGCTGGTTTGGCACCATGGGGCTGCTATTGTCCGACAGTATGGGAAACCATTTGGCTGGGGAGCTGTAAAGCATTCTTATGGATCAAGCTGGTTTTGTCTGGAAAAGCGAAAAAAAAAATAAAACCCATCTGAAAAGTCTTTTAAGCAGGCTACTGTTTTTAGAGGATGTAAGACATCTTTTCCTGCTTGTGTCCTTTTGGAACGGATATTGAGCCTCCTCAGTTGTGACTGTCCTGTAGGGAGAGGATGTCTGTGGCAGCCGGAGGCTCTGCTGCCCCGCAGCTGCTGGGAGCTGGTGGGCTCCATTCCCTGCCTCCCTGTGGGGCAGAAGTGCTCTTGCTCCATCTCAGCGTGCTGCTGGTGAGGTTTGTGCCCCATCAGTGTGCCGCTCCTAGGGATACGTGCCTGCACGGCTTCATCTCAGGTCCCTCCCTCTCCTCCCGCTTCCGGGAGAGCAGCACTTTCTGCTGGTACGTGCCTGTGGCTGAGGGCTGCCAACCAAGGCGTTGTCCCTGCTCTCCGTGCTGCCCCGTGGGGCTCCTGATGCCGTGGCTGCTCCTCAGCCTCGCTGCTCTGTCACAGCCATCGGCTCAGTGTGTGGTGGCACAGCTGGCAGGTCACCTTCAGGATGCTGCTGTGGGTCACAGGAGGGCTGTGAACGGGTTAAAAGTACTGACGACCCAAGGCTGAACGTTCTTCTTCTCTTGTGACCTTATTTTCCTTTTTTTTTTTTTTTTTTTTTAATTCTCATTTCTATAATGCTCTGCAGCTGCCTTTCTATGGTGGGAAGCCTGTGGAGGGGCATGGATGGGGCTGGTGGTTTCAGGCCCTGAAAGGGATAACCTGCATCTAAGAGCTAGTGCTTCTCTACTGGTTCTGCTGGGTTTGTGTGTACCCCCTTAAGTTTCAGTGTGTTTTTTTTTTAAAAAAAAATTGTCATTTTTGGAATGTTTTTCAAGGTGAGTCCCGGTGGGGTGGAGGTGAAGAGTTGAAGGAAGGGGTTGTTCATGGCATGAACCCTGTGGCCCCTGCAAGGGAGCATTTTCCAGTGAAACCAGTCCTAATGGCACATCCATGTCACCTTAGTGTGCAGCAGCAAGCTGGCAGTGTGTGATGCCCTGTGCTGTGTGAATACACATGTGGTCCAAGCAGCTTAAACGATACAGATGTTTTTGCAGACATCTGTTGCCTGAATGTTTGTGACATTCCGGGGACAGCAGCAGGAGCTCAGCATCCTCGCTCAGACGGGGGACTTGGCCCAAACTCCGCCGTGGCCCCGATTTCTCTGAGGGGCTGACTCCCATCCTGAGGGATCGGGGAGTCGCGGAGCGTGCCTGGCAGCTGTGCCACTGGCCCGTCTGCCGGAGAGCTTTGTAAAACTGCCTTTTGTTCCCAACAGGTTTGTACCTGCTGTAGCTGGCCCCGGCAAAGGGAGCCTCTAGGTGTTGCCTGGTTTCTGTCTGTCAGGGGAACAATATGTTTTTGTTGTCCTACCTGAGTGAAGAAAAAGATCTTGCGATCCAGGAGTGACACGTAGATGTTTAACCTTGAAAAAATCGTGATGGAATGGAGTATAAAATGTAACAACTAGTATCCAGAAGAGCCCTGTATTGGTGAGCTGCCCCTATAAAGGCTTTTTAGGAAACGATCTGATAAATCATAAGTAAGCACGAACAATTTCAAAATGTCTAAACTACTTGTTTTAACCTGCTTTGGCTCCTGATGAATCTTCCTTATGCTGAAAGGAGTATGATTAGCTCTGCAGAAGAATGTTTTCATGGTGAAGGGCTTTGGCATGAAGTCTGTGTTGGTAAAATAGGTGCTAATGATTTCTGAAATTGTTGTGGGAGTGCTCTCTTCTTGGATACCACTGACTGCTGTCAGTGTCTGGGGATGGAGGCATGTGTTTAAGGAATGGTCCTTAGGTTTAAGCCTTTAATGTTGCCTGTTTCATTTATAATTATTCACAACTGCTGCAGTGGCTGGATTATCAGAAACTTCTTTTCCCCAAGTATAAATTATGTTTTTGCTATGTGACCTGGAAAAATTACGTGAATGTGGTTCAGATGATGAAATCCTATTTTTAAAAAATTGCTCACAGATTCTGTCTCTGGTTTGTTTTGGTCTTTTTTGAGAAAAAGAGAAAAGAAAGTGACTGAGCTCTTGGAGAACTCACATAGTGGCAGTCTGGGAAGATGCCCTTCCTCGGGGGGGTAACTCTGAGGTGGCAGCTAAATAAAGGAGTGTTTTCTGCTCCTTGTCTGTCTGAAATTGCTCCTGCCCTCTGCCATCCCCTGGGAAGGGTTGCCACCTGTCTCCCATGGGTGCCTCAGTGGGGCTGTGGGTCTGCTCCTGCCTGTCCTGGGCTCCCTTTCCACAGCTTCCCCGTGCATACGGCTGAGATTTGCTTTGTGATCGGCTTTTATTGCCGGCAGAGCAGGGAGTTATTAAACCTCCATCCCATAATCCAGCCTCCAGCTCCCCCCGCCTCAAGTTATTTATGGCTATTTGCTGGGAGTTTTCCCTTGGAGGGCTGTGCTTATTCCCTTGCTGCCACACTGCTGGAATGACTAACCCTCTTCCCGCCTGGGAGAAAAAAAAACAACCCTTTTTTTTTTTTATTTTTTTTTTTGTTTTTTTTTTTTTTTTTTTTTTTAAGTTTTTCGTGGTTTTGGAGGCTGTAACACGTAGGAGTGACTTTTTTCAAGCCGAGGCTCGGTGTCCCCGCCCCGGGAATCTCGGCGGTGGAGATGGATGGCCTGGGTGCCATGCAAAGCGATGCTCCCTGCGTGCAGGAGCGTCCAGCCCAATTATGTAAGGGCGCTGGCAGCGCTCATTGGTCTTTCACGGCAGCAGAAAGAGCCCTCCCTCCCTCCCGTTTTCCCTCTGCTGAGGGCAGCACAGGGGCAGAGGTGGGGAGAATGGGCTCGTCAGTCCTGACTGTGCAAACGCCACAACCTGCGCTCACAACAGGGCTTTCGGTGAGCGGGAATCCTTCCGCCCTGCTTTTGGGAGGAGGATGCAGCAGTGGGGTTTTGTAGAGGGGTGTATTAATTGCACGGTGAGGTCTGACTGTGAGTGGTGTTTACTGTAGCTTTCACTGGGAGATCTGGGGAATCGTCCCTCTGAGCGGCAGCGTGGGCTGCTGAAAGCTCAGACCGAAAAAGAGGTTGGTTCCCCCCCTCCTTTTAAAGGGAGTATATTCATGCTCTGACATCATGGCTTTACACACTCTGCTAAAAAAAACCATGGCAGGGTTTGCCATGAAGGAGAGACCTTCGTGCTAAGCCAAATTCCAGCCTCTGCATTCAACCCCACGGCGTTTGGGGCTGCAGAGAGGGCACATCCCATCCAGGATTTTATTCTTGGAGTGAAATGATGCCAGTGACTGGCTGTAGTTGTTGCTGTGAAGGGGCTGTCGGCCCATGAGGGCGGCACAGGACACAGCAGGGATGTGGGGATGCTGCCCTGGGGTCTTGCATTTGGCCTCTGTTGCAGAGAACCTGAGCTCAGCTCTTCTACCCTTCAGCTGTACGCCTGCACCGTCACGTCACCGGTTCGTGGGGAAAATGCATGGTCTCATTTCATCGTGGTGTTATCAATCATGGTATTGTTCCTGTGCAAGCAATGACATTGAAAGGTTCACAGCTTGTGCAGCCTCTGTCCTGTGGTCCAGGCTTGCCTGGCCCCCAGCCCTGTGGTTGGGGATCAGGCTGGATACTGTGCCCAGCAGCACTGTCCATGCCTTCTGCCTGTCTGTGTAAATAAGTGCTGGGTCATGGCAGGAAGGTGTCTGGCTCAGGGAGATACTGTCTTTGGGGAGACCTTGAGTAGGGTGGGCTAGAGCTCTTTCTGTATGAGCAATTAGATTGGTGCCGGTTTTATGGTCAGTTTAGGGTTTAATGAGATTTTGATTGCATTTCCTTTGTGAAGGGCATTATTCATTGCTTCCTGTCTCAAAATCCCCGGTATACGGAGCGCTTGTGTGCGTATGTTTTACATAAAGTGGTTTTTTGTGGCCTTGGCCTTGTAAGACATAAGGCCAGCTTGAAGATGAGCTGCTCACAAGGCTTCCAGAGCAGCCAAGGATACACATGGAGCCCTGGCACAGAGCTGGCCTGGGGTTTAAAATAAGGTAGCTTTTCCAGTTTTGCTGAGGACAGAAAACATGGGCAGGGCTTTATTTTTTGTCTTGCTAAGCTGCAAGCAAAAATGATCCCAAAGGTGTGGTTTCAATCTGAGCCATTTGCGGAACCAAATTTCCAAGGCAGGTAAAGAAACAAGGCAAGAATAGACTGGCAACTGAGGTAAAAGGGGTGGGAGGTGTGTCTGGCAAGAACCCCTCAAGGCCATGTTGTATTTTTCAGGCGTCAAAGCATCTCTCAGTCTTCCTGACAGTGAAGGTGGTTGTAATATTATGGAAAGCAATATTGTTGGAAAACTAGAGCTGCCTCCTTTTTCCAAGGAGGTAAAGCAAGCTCCTGTCATTGCAAGCTACAAGAGAGAAGTCAGCAACTTTTAATGTGATGTTTTGTCTTCAGAAGGAAGGTGCCATCTGCTCACAGTCAAGTTCTGTCTTTCCAGACCCTCTGGTCATTATAGCTTTGGAGTGGGATGGGGAGAGTGGTCTGCTGCACAAAAATAATTTCTCAGCCTGTGGTGTAGCCCCAAAACGACTGTGGCAAGTCCTTCCCAATGTAAGGCTTTAAACACAGAGCACCCCTGACACCCACATCTCCCCTTCTGGGACAAGGTGCCAAAAGAGGGATTTTTAGCTCCAGCTGTTTAGCTTATGGACAGTCAGGAGAGCTGAGAAGTGGGGCAAGGGCTGGAGGTGGTGGTCTGAGGCTGTGGGCAGATGGCTTTGTGTGGAAGTGAGGAGGCAAAGTGATGTGGGACTGTGTTGTGCTTTGGGAAGACGGTAGGATGGAGCTCACCTCAGGAGGCCTTAGAGTTGTACGTTCTCCATGATTTTGAGTCAGAAGAGAAGGCATGAAGTGTGTAGCTGTGTCATCAGCTCGGCCAGAGCCCTGGAGCCGTGCTGGGGCTGCACACTTCTCCTTGCAGTTGAAGAGAGGTATAGCCCCAGTGGGGCACTCAGGGCAGCCCTTGACACTGGGGTGGTGTGTGTCTCCCCAGATTGACAAGTACCTCTACGCCATGCGGCTCTCCGACGAAACGCTGCTGGACGTCATGGCTCGCTTCAGGAGGGAGATGAAGAACGGCCTCTCCAGGGATTTCAACCCAACGGCCGCAGTGAAGATGCTTCCCACCTTTGTGAGGTCCATTCCTGATGGTTCAGGTAAGCAGCTGAGTGTTTGTTTTCCATAGTAAGCATGGTGTACTTTGTGGAAACCTGTTGGAAATGCACAATGTCCTTCCAAGAACTAGAGGGATTTAGTTCCTGGCAAGCCAAGACAACATTTCGAAGGCAGCCTCCCCTCTGTGTGCAGGTCTGTTCCCACAGATGCTGGGAGATTTTGTGATTCCTTTGTCAAAGCCATTTTGATGCCAATGGAAGGGCCCTTCCTAGCAGTCAGTTCCCTATCACTCGGTACATTTACTCTGAGACCAGTCTGCCAGCAATCAGTACTTCACATAGAATGATTTTTGATTCATGCAGTTCATACTCATGTGACCTAGAGTCTTAAATACAGTGGCTTTTAGTGATTTGCTGTTTCCTTTATCTCTTCTCCTTACTTTTTCCCCAGTGGAAGTGTGAACCGTTACAGGCTGAATTTGAGTTTCTTGGCATTCATTTTGCATTTTGTAGCTTCCTCTTCCAGACTGTCTTGGTGGAAAACTCACAGAACTCGAGGAGGATGCAGCACGTGGCTCCAAAGCTGCTGCTCTGGTGTGCTAAGCTTTTTTCCGTCTGGATGCAGGACTCGTTTCTTCCATGCCCACTGTACCAGATAAAAGTGGCACAAACTGCTGTCAGACACCAAAAAGGTGTTATGTTGGCAATTGAGACCAAGATTGCCTCTATTGCTTGTTACTTAAAAATTACTGTGCGTTTGTAAAAAACACCGTATATAGAATATCTAAATGTATTTATAAACATTATATAATAGTGTTTATTATTTAGTAGTAACACTGGGTTTCCCTCTCATGTAGCATGAGCTGGTTAGCTAGTGTGGTGCCTACCACAAATTAACTAGTTTGGTGCCTACCTGTGTGCAGGAATTGCAAGAACTGCATAACAGAGTTATTACCTATTTTGAGGCCTTTTTTTTTTTTTTTTTGAGTTAAAATCGAGAATTTATTGGTGAAAGAACATGAGGCCAGGTGCTTTGTATAAATTGGTGCTGCTGTCTGGCAGGTGGAATTCTTTGGTAGCTTTGCTTTGCTGTTGCTTTCTGCCACCTCAAGCTTTTAGTTGAGATGTGATTTGCTATCTGAAGAAAACGAAAGGGAGAATGTATTTGAATCTTGTGTTTCCCTTAATTTAGCGTTGCTGGCTGTTATGTTGAAATGTTGTGTTGAAATTTGCAGCCTATTGAGAAAGGCAGAAGCTGCCACACACAGCTGGGTCACATGCAGAGGTTGCACTAAGGGTTTGCACATGGGGTGACTTGAGGGCTTTTGTGTGGAATCCCAGCATTTTTACTGGCTCCAAAATCCCTGTTTTTTCATTTATGCTTGAGTTCATTTGAGTAGTGACTTGTCCCCAGTTCCTTGCTTTGTCAGGCACTGCATGGTATCAAATCTGAGCTGCTTGCAGTGAGTCAAATAATTTTGAGAATTATTCCATCATACAATCTGGGAAGACTTAGAGGTGGCCCAGGACAGAGGGGATCTGCACATGGCCAGGGGAAGTGTGAGAGGTTGCTGAGCACTGCTGGGACCGAGGAGGAGCCAAGCAGTGAGCAGCCCTGGCTGTGCGTAGGCATGCTGTGTGTCAGGGCATTATTTTCAGATCGTGCATTACACACCTACTTAAAAAAGAACCTCGTGTGTTGTGTACAGGGCACTCAGTTCCTGCTCCTGTGCCTGCCTGGCTCCTGCCAGCCTCTCCAGGCTGGGCACGCTGCTGGCAGTGCTTTGCAGCACGGATTAGAGCAAGGCAGTGCTTTGCCCTGGACAAGTTCTATAGAACTTGGTGGTGATCTGTGTGTGTAGGTGGCTACAGCCCCTTTGGATAGGTGTTAGAAAAGCAGGCAGAGCCATTCCCTTCTCTCCCTGAGAGGGCATGCTCTGAGCCCAGGTATGAGCAATGTTTGCTCTGAGGGGGTGTTGTGGCATTTCTTTCCCTGACTCACCCGTGTGTGCCTGTCACGTCTGGCGCAGCCGTGGCACAGGTGCAGCCAGGACAGGTGCAGAGCCCCTTCCCTCTTCCTCCAAAAGGATCTGGGGGGCCCTCACGGATGTGGCTGTGTTGATGTGCCCAAAGATGGCAATTTCTGCCTTCAGCTGTCCCTCCGTAAAAGCCAGAGGCTGAAAGCCTGCCCTTTTCTCTGGCCTGTCTCTAATTACTGCCTTGTAAGCTCTTTCCTCTGAGTCCAATTATTATTATGGGAGCTGACTATTCAGAAAAATACTGTTGTTTAGTTTCAGATCTGTGCTTGTGTTCTTTGTCAACAAGGAGTTTGTGAGCAATAATTCTAGGGACTCTGGAGGTGTTGATGTTAGCAGTTTTTTTTTTCTCCCCTTCATTCAGAGTTGTTTAATTTACAAAAGCCATGAGGTTTTTCTGTCCACAATGCCCAGAATGGTACCTCAAGCTAATTCAAAATGCTTTCAAAGTCCAGATAAATTCACAGCAGGTTTGATTGTGCCTTGGTGTTACAAAGCACAGATTAAATGCTGCTACTTGGGTTTAATTCCTCAAGTACACTAAAAGAAAACTCTAGTTGCATGCAGGAAGCTTTACACTCTAGTTCAGAGATCATTTCAAGGGGGAAGGATGATTCTTAATAATTTTTTACCTTGCAATGAGCTTGATGGTGCTGGAAATCAAACACCCTAACTTGTTAATTTATTTACAAGGAAGGTATTTCAGAAGTGTAGTGTTTGTTTGAGGTATGCACTTAGGCTTGAAAGAGGGCCATCTGGTCCAGTGTTGATTTTACCATTAGTTCTTGGAGGTAATGGCTTGCACTCAACAGATGATACCCATAAGATAAAGCTTATTTGGGTATTTGGCTTAATGAGAAACTTGTGGTCAGTGTTTGACTTTCAGACTTGCTGAAAGTGGTAAAGTGGGTTATGAATTTTTTATGCTGAGCCAAATAAAGGGAACTGCATCTCCAGTTTGTGTATGCTCATGTTTTAAATAACATTTGTACTGGTGCATAGCAGTATTTAAAGCCACACTGCTCAGAAACAGGTAGGGAAGCACTGCAAGATCTGTGTTTTGGCAAACTCAGTTTGGCCATATGTCTTGAGCAGCAAGAAGGACTAGTTACGTTGCAGTCCAGTAAAATTAGGAGGTGTTTTAGAAGTTGTGGGCTCCCACTGTAATTCTGCTATGTTTTTCTGTATGGAGTTTATTGTTCTTTGTGGTTTCTCACATGACAGTGTTTTGTTTCTGTATTACACTGCAACCTTGGAAAACCAAAGGGACATTTGCAGTGTGTTTTTGCCTCTCTTGGTCTGTTTCTGTTAAAGATCCTGTCCTGAGGGACACCTTGTGCAGTTCATCAGCTTTGCTGACAGGAATGAGGCTCCCAGAGGTGCATGGGGTGATGAGGAGGAACAGCTCACTAGGTCAGATTTTTGTAGTTTTGATATGAGATTGGGCAGAGTAATCTCAGAGGCAAGTATGGCTCTGGAAATCCTCGTAGATAAATTGCATACCTGGAATTTTCATGACAGTCTGGGGTCAGTAGGCTCTGGGAGCTGAGTGTGTTTGAGATAACATGTCACAACAATCTTCCCAGCTGCTAGAGGTTTTTCCACTTTGGATTTAGGCAGAAGTGGTGATGTTAGGAATGGCCTTCTGAAAGTCACAGCTGATGAGGAAGCAGGATGAGCAAACACTGGGTGCCTTTGCTCTGCTGCCCTCTGAGCAGCCTCAGTTAGCCTGGGGATGCTGTGCACAGACACAAATCTTTGCAAAGAGCCCTGGTGATTATCTGCAGCCTGGGCATGCACTCCTGTGTGAGAAAGTTGTGCACACTGCTTCTCTAAGTATTATTAATATTTTCCTTTTGCAGACTTTGACAACCCTGTCTTTGCTCCCTCTTTGGTAGGGCATGAGGTAGCATGAGTCAGGCAAATATGTTTGCCTTGCTCTCCAGGGGTACCAAAGGTGTCATTCCTCAGATAGCCAGGCCATGTGCCTGGAGTCTGTGAGATTGGAGGGTACTGGATTGGCTTCAGCTCCCTCCAGCACAGAGGGAGATGGAGGTACCCCAGCTATTTCCTCCTGGGCAGATATTAAGAGCTCTGTGCAAGGCATCACAACTTCTGAGTAACTCCTGCAGCAGTACAGGGCTGGTTTTTTAAGCTGTCCTTTCTCTGACTTCTCTTATCTATCTGCAGTTTGCAGTGAATCTCAGCCTTTCTGGACATGAGATGAGGGGTGGTTCCTACTTTAATTACATCTGTGTGTAATTTGTTGATTTTAGAGCAGCCACCATTCACTGTTATTTGTCAAAATGACACAGGTTTGTTTACAGCAAAAGGCTGCTTGTCAGTGGTCTGGCATCCCTTCATTTTACTGTCTCTGTTTTCAACATCTCTTTTGGGTCTCTCCTGAGATCTTTGCTCTGCTATCTTCATCATGAGATCTGGATATGACTGCCCACTTTTTTTGATTTCTTTTTGGGTAAACCTTCAATGCAGTTGCCTGTGTATCAATGGTGGTTGGCATTGCCATTGCACCAGCTTCCTGTTAAATTGTAGGGAATCAGATCGATGGAATCGGGTTCCGTCGTGGATGCCCTGCAGCTGGCACTTCCTTGCTGTAGGGACTGGACATTTGCTTCAGTGCTGCACAAAACTTGATGTTTCCCAGATCTCTGTTGCATATGATTTTTAATCACTTGTGTCTTGTTTTCCATATAGAGAAAGGAGATTTCATTGCACTGGATCTTGGTGGTTCTTACTTCCGAATTCTTCGGGTAAAGGTATCGCATGAGAAAAAGCAGACGGTGCAGATGGAAAGTGAAATTTACAATACCCCAGAGGACATCATGCATGGGAGTGGAACACGGGTAAGCACCTCTTCCTTGGCACATCTCTCTGGGGATTAGCTGCTTAGATTTTAGCAAACCCCCACAAGAATGAGCAGTTGTACCACAGCATGCAGATTGCACCTCAGTGTCAGTACTGAAAATGAATAAGCGGTGTAACAGAGCATGCATGGCTGCTGCAAACCTGCTGTCATCATGTGGGAGACTTCTGGATAAGATAGGGGGAAAAGAAATAAAAATAAGATAGGCTTAGAAATAAAAATTCCGGCTTTTATAGTGAACTTACTTTCAATTAGCACAAATGGAGAGCAGGAAAACAACTTAGTCTTTGTAAGCAATGAACATGACCAGCCCTGCAATTGTAGTGTTAGATGAGGGGTAGAAATCCCCATGACAGCCACATCTCTGTGCTGGCAGTCTGAGCAACTCAGCATTCATGAAAAGTACAAGTACATTGAAAAAATTACGGGAAGCTGATAGAATGTTTTGGCATAGCTTCACTTAAGTTTTGTTGAGTAATTGAAGGGTTTTTTTTTTTTTCAGTCTTCCCTGTTCCAAGAGTGGAAAATATTTGTATCCATTCACTTGGATTTCAAATTGAGTTCTTTGAAAGTTTGTTGTTTGGTTTTCTTTTTTTTTTTTTTTATGATCAGGAAGTGGATTACACTGGTATATTTGTCTACATGTCAGCCTAAGGCAAAACAAGTAATTTTCATTGTTGGAAACAACAAGGTTTTTGCACTTTTTATTAGAATGAGGTGCTGTTCAGGAGTGTGAGACCTGCAGGAAACTTGAAGCTTGTTTCAGAAGAATAAGCAAAAGAGGAGGAAAAGAAAAATGATGGGAGCAGCATTTCTACCTTTCTTATATTTTCTGTAGTCACCTTAATACCTTTATTGTCTGTATGTAATAAGTGCTTCTGCATTCTCATGCAGCAGTGAGTGTAAGATGGCAGTCATGGCTTGTCAGTAGAACTGATAAAGGCATTGCTGTGATATCTGGACCACAGCAGTAAAATAACCTTCTTGTAAGGACTTTTCCTAGCCTTATTGCTTTGGTTTTGGGCCAAAAGGTCATGCAGGGGCTTTCACCACAGAAATGGTTTTGGAGGGGAGCTGAGCTGAGCTGCCTGTGGCTGCTGGAGGCAGGGAAGTGGGGTGGGCTGCTCAGAGGCAGGTTGGCAGCAGGGGTTGCTTGTCCATGGATGGGTGTCTGGAGCTGGAGGCTGACAGGCAGCAGGGCTGTCTGCACACCCCAGTGTCTGTCCTGGGGAGGCAAGGCAGGCTGGCTTAGGGGATTCTAAATGGAGACACAATAAGGGTGGTAAGGAGAAGCTGGGAAGGGAGACATCAGGTCTGCTTTCTTTCCATGTCATATCTGTGTTTTAATTTTTCAATATCCAAAGGCCATTTGGCTGTTGGGAAGCAGCAGTGTGGAGCTCAGGCTGATAGGCTTTGTCATGGCTTTTAAGCTGAAAGAAAGGCGAGCAAGGCTTCCACTGACCCCATGGGCACAGTATTGAAATGCCAGGAAAATAAGAGCAGAACTTGGAAGCATTATCAGAATAGCACCTGGGTTTGAAGTTGTTCCATGACAATATCCAGTGCTTGCTGTGTGCCTTCAGAGGGAAGCATGGGGGATGCCCAGGAAGCAGACAGACAGCTGATGATTTGGTGCTTATGTCTGATGTCTACCCCTGAGGTTTTCTGAAATGTCCAAGCCAGATTTGTGGAATACTTGGACTGAACTGCCTGTGTGGGGTAGGCTACTAATGATTTCCAGCAAGCTGTGTCATTAACTTTGCTGAGTTACACTCCTAAAGCTTAGTGCTTAATCAGCTTATTGAAAGATTGTGATTTATGGCTTCACATCTCACTAACATGGTTCGTTTTGGTATTTTCTACTTCACAGCATTCAAACTTCCATTTCTGTCCATCTGTCAGGCATGGGCTCACAGTTTTACCAGTCAGAGACAGTTCCCTATTGAAGTCAAGGGCAAAACTCTGACTGACTTCAGCAGTGTAATAGCAGGTCTAAAATTTGTAAGAATCCTGTCCTTTATGTCAGCTCAGTGAATGGGAATGTGCCTGAGACTTGATTTTGGTGTTGCTTTTTTGTGTTCCACCACCACTGGAGGTAACTTACGGATTTGTGGCTGCTCTCTGGATCTGAAACTGTGATTTCCTTGCTCCTTAAATCATCCCCATTGAGGGGCTTGGGCCTGAGCTTGCATCTCCAGTTGCTTGTCCAAGTCTCCTGTCTGCCAGCCAAATGCATCACTCTGGAGACCTCTTGGAGCCCAGCTTGAGCAGGCAGCTTCTTGGTCAGGGGAGTTAAGCCTGCCTGATCTGTTGCTCAGGGTCTCAGGCTGTATTACCTCAGGTCTGTAAATCAGACTGATCCTTTCCTCTTGGTTGTGGCATTCTCCCTATCCATCTTTTTGACATATGATAAAATATTTGGCTCACACTGTTCCCTACTGCAAATCTGTGGGTAAAAGAAGATTTTGATTTTTCCTGAGTGCACCTTCTCTACTTGAATGAAATTTTACTGGATCTTTGTAATGTTGCCTCTACTATCCAGTCAGAGTCATTTGGCACTGGTAAGGTTTGGATGTTAATATGGGCTTGGGCACACACAGTGTGCCTTGAGTGTCCTTAGGAAAAATTTATGAGCATCAGTGGTAGCAAAACCAACAAATGCCTATTTTCTGCTTTTGAGCCAGGCTGTCCCTCTGTGGTTTATGAACAACAGTAGCACAGCCAGACCCTGCATCACTGACTAGCTCCTGTAGCATCCACATTTTGGCTAATAGTTAATTGCATTTGCCTGCCCTCCCAGTGTACTGCTAACTCACATTGGTGGGCTTCAGCAGGTCCTGCCAGGCCTGCCTGGGCAAACACAGCAGGTGCATGGACTTTTTGGAGTCTATTGGGAATGCCCAGGAATTTTTTGCATTTAGACTTACAAAGCAGATCCCGTCTTTTCTCTATGCATTGGTAGTTCGTTGCATGAGAGGGATTTTTGTAACAACATACACAGTCAACGTTTCTGCTTCCTGCTCTCTGAACTCCCGAGGGGTTTGAGCTTGGCCCCTGGTTTTTGTTTGTAATCCTGGAAGCAGCTGAAAGTTTCGTAGGATTGAGTATTCAGCAAGATACTGTCAGGTGGAAAGCATATCAAAACACTCCTGCTGCTCCTGGGTTCCTCCTGGAGAAGTTGCCATATTTTATTATGTAACTGTAGTTCTTTTCATAATTCCTCTGTCCCTCATCTGGACAGCTGAAAATTGTCTTCCAGAAGCACAGCAGGGTGCATTGCATTCCCATGTTGTTTCTCTGTGTGGGCTCAGAAAAATGTCTTTGATTTGCCCAGGGCAATGAATGGCAACATTCTCCCTGGGAAACCACTGTACTTTTCCTTAATCAAATCTGACCTCATTTAAGGCATGGGTTTAAGGTGTTCACTTTAATTGTAACATTACGCACATTGCTTCTTGACCTGCTTTGAAGGACAAAATATTCCTATTCATCCTTTGTAATTGCTGCAGTCTGTCTGTAGTACATTCCTGTCTCTCCAAGACTCTCAATTGTTCTTAATAAAGCTGTGTGGGCTAATTGGAGCCAACAGATGTCTTTGTGTACTCCCTCCCAGTTATCCCCAGTCTTCTAGGCAGATTACCTCCTCTCATCCCACCAATGCTGTAGATAGGATTTGTTTTATTTTCTTTGGGTTTTTGTTTTTCAGGGAGTTAAAATGTGAGGCACAGTTATATCCTGGGGCAGGCAGTGACTTGTTAATAGCTTGCCATCCATCTGTGGTATGGGTCAGTTGAAGGCATGTCTGGCTTTCTGGTGCTGGTAAATACAAACCTGTATTTTTGTTGCTTCAATTGCTCAGGCTTGATTTCAGCTTTGAGCGTTGCAGTCTACCTGAGGGGCTTTCCAGGTGTGAGAGGCCTTTGTGCCTCCCTGGTTCCTGGCCTGGCTGACAGGGACACAGAGTGCCATGGTCACAGGTGCCATCCTGCCATCTGGGTGGGAGTTGGTACCCACAAGTCTGGTGCAGGCTGCCTGTGTAGTTCAACCTTTCAAAAAATGCAGAAAATATCCCCATTTTGGGTTGTTTTTCAGAACATGGAAAATATTTAGATTAATCCTTTGGGTTTCCTTGGTTTTTTGGTTGTTGTGTGCTTTAGGACTAGATTTGAGATGATGTTATTTTGGGTGGCTCCTGCAAAGTGCTGGGTTCTCTGGTCTCAGCAATGCTTGAGTGAGACAGATGTTGTCTTCTCTACATCACTGTAAAAGTGCTCAGCCTCCTCAGGGACTGGATCCCAAATGTTCTTTTGACTGGCTCGTTCCTCTTATAGAAAAGTTAAAAGAGCATTTGTATTCTTATCAAATGTTAAGTGGAAGGATTACAGCAGGCTTGAGAGCCTCTTATTTCAGAAAGTGTTTTTATATGGATGTAAAAGATGCCTGCAGATTTAGGTGTGTAAAAGGACAGTGCATTTCAGAATGTATTAGTTATTAAGGTGTTAATATGCCCTGTTTGAGAGTATTTTCATAGCTATGCTATTTATACATCTTTTAAAATCTGGAGAGCTCTTTTCCCCTTTCCCCTCACTCAGAGCAGTTTTCATATGGAGTTTGAAACATTTTCTCCCTGAAGCTGTATCTCTAATCACGGCGGTTTTATATTTTTCTTACAGCTTTTTGATCACGTTGCTGAATGCCTGGGAGACTTTATGGAGAAACAACAAATCAAAGACAAGAAACTGCCAGTCGGGTTTACATTTTCCTTCCCCTGTCGACAATCCAAGCTAGATGAGGTAAGATTTCACAGTTTTCTTAATACACAGAAGAGCTGCCATGTTATTAAAGCAGTATCCCAGACAGGTCTCATTTTGGGGATAAATAAGTATTATATTTCACTGTCAGACTGTGTTTGTGTTTATGTTTCTGCCTGAAAGAGCAGGGTAACAAAAGAGGAGGAGACAGCCGATGTTTTGTGCTGAGCTCCTCAGTGTTATGGCTTACCCTCTAAACATGGCAGTGGCTTTCCCTGCCTCCTGTGCAGCCTTTTTCCCCTCTCCCCGGGGTGTGGTTGGTGTGACCCAGCCCAGCAGGGTTTGCTGGGTTTTGCTGCCCCTCTCAAATGCACACGGATGTGGATCCGGGTGTCCGTGCCGAGCAGCGGTCCTGATCCCGGGCACCGGGGCCACTCACACAGGTCACTGGAGCCAGCCTGCTGTGCAGGGGGATGGGGATAACCAGCCCTGTGCAGTGACTGCTGAGATTCCCATGACAAGGATGCTGTGGTGTTTTCCTGCTTTTGCTCCTTGTACCACAAATGACTCAGCAGCCTCCCGGTACAGCATTGCCATGGCAACGGCGTAGCAGCCGAGTGCAGGAAAGTTAAATCTACACAAAACACGCAGAGGTTGCCCTGTTAAAGCATGACCTGCTTTTCCAGCTTGCAGGTCTCTAGGTTAGCCTGGTGCAACAGCCCCTCAGATGCTGGTGCTGAGGAGGGCCAGGTGAGGCATGATTTTCATTACATTTCATACTTCTTGGGCAGTGCTGAGAGCTGAACCCAAGGGCCCTGACTAACTCAGGGTCTGAAAGCAGTTCAGAGCAGAGAGCTGCCTTTACCTGCATCAGATCAGAAGAGATGAGCTGATCTTGGGGCAGCTCTCCCATCTGGCTGTGGTGCATGGTGAGGCTCAGGCTCCTGACCACAGCAGAGCCGTGCTGGGGATGTGGTTGTGGAGTTGAGCTGCCCCTGGGAAGGTTTGCTTAGCTGCATGATGAAAGGTGCTTGTTTGTGGGCTGGTTTGCTCCAACCAGCTGGAATGGAGTCGTGCTTGTGTGGGGCAGGGGCAGGCAGCACATGGGGGGCCATGGGGGCACCTGAGCACTGGCAGAGTGGAGTGGGATAGTAACAAGGGACAAGGGAGGGTGTCTCTTGAAGAGAAAAGCCAACAACAAAAAAATTATTGACAGTTTTGCTGATGTGTTTTGAGTGTTTGAAAAATATGGTTTTTCTGGATTCTGTGGGCCAGGTTTGTTCTTGGATTGCTGCTTCTGTGAGGCTATGCTTGCCTGGGTGCTTTTTTCTTGTGCTTGGTGAGCAGAAGGAGGCGAGGTGGTCCCTGTTTGCTCCAAGGGTGATAAGGTGGGCACCGCATGGTTGGGCCCCACTCAACCCTGCTGCATTCCAAGGGCTTCTTTCTGCTGCCAAGGCTTTGCTGGTAAAGGAAAAATTCCTTCCAGCACAGTGGCCAGTCACGCTGAGAGGAGCTGCTCTTTGCCAGTGTGGTTTGACCAGTTTCTTATAAAAGTTTTGTGAAACAGGGTGCCCTTTTTGCCCATGAAAGCTGTGCCAGCAGAGTGGGCTTTGCCCACAGTTTCCCTGCACAGCAGCACGGGGCTTTGCTGGGTTTCTAAATGGTGCCCACAAGGGCAGCACATTGGCAAAACTTACACAAACTGAGTTTGTGGTTGAGGGGTAGAAGAGTATCTCCTGGTCTGAAAAGAGCTGCCCTGACCCTCTGCTCCCTGTGGCTGCCTCAGTTTGGAGAGAAATTTTGATTTTTAAGCTGAGATATGGGCAAACATACACCTGGGCAATTGCTGCTTATGCCTACAGGCTTCAGCTTTTCTGGTTTTTAGCTTCTTGGGCTCCTGTTGTGACAGATGTGAACATTGCAGTGGGTATGGAAAGCTGAGCTGGTTTGAGTTGTCTTTCTGTCAGTTGATTACTGTCAATACTATTTTCTTTCTTTTATTATTATTTACCTGTACAGTGAATGCTCTGATTCAGCCATGCAATATGTAAATAGCAAAAAATCAGTGTAGCCATTACCTTGGGGGATTTGCAGGCTGTTCATGGTGGTTGGCAGACAAGGAACTCAATACCAGGATTTCCTTTTTGATCTGTGCTGTAAAGCAGGGACATGCATTGTTACATCTCCAGTATTTTCATTTGCCTCAACCCATAAACAAGATCCCACAGTTAAACAAGCCCAGACAGATGGGACTCCTGGCTGTAAATGTGCAGCAGCCTGATCCCCACTGCAGCTGAATCCTGGACATGCCAACATCATATCCCTGCTCTGTAGTCAGTCCTGTACAGTCAGCTTTTTCTGAAAGCAGTCTATTTCCATGGCCCAAAAGGATTAAATGGTTTTCCAAGAAAAACTGTCGAGGAGTAGCAGGGAGAAGAGCAGGCTGGAAATACAAAATGCAAACACACCATTTTCTAGCAAGGGAGGGGAAAAGAATTTTCCATCTTTCATCTCACTGTAATTAGGCTCTAAGACCACCAATTGTCTCAGGTTGGGTTGTTAGAGGTCACGTGAGAAAAGAGACCTAAGATTCATTTGAAGTATAAAATCTTGTTTTTAAGGAAAAAAAAAATCAGTGTGTGCCTTATGGTTTCATCCTGTTGAATGTTGCTGCCTTGTTTTATCAGGGTTTTCTGATAACCTGGACGAAGCGCTTCAAAGCGAGCGGAGTGGAGGGAGCAGACGTCGTGAGGCTGCTTAACAAGGCCATCAAGAAACGTGGGGTAAATTGCACTTCTTTTTCACTTTTAGCTGTATCTCAGCTTTGTCAGGGACCACTCTTCATGGCACTCACTTGAGCAGGTGATCTGAGTGGTGGTGGAGCTCTGCTTCCTTGCATGAAAATGCGTGGGTTTGCTGGAAAAATGAAACAGCATCAGAGTTGCTGTGTGGAAGCTGTGATTTTCCTCACAGCACAGAGCTGAGTTGCTGTGTCGTGGCTTTTCACTGGCAACCTTCAGTGATTTTATCACTCTTCAAAAACTGAAGAAGTGCTGTGTGGCAGTGCTGTGGCTTTTCAGTGATACCATCTCGTCCCTTTCCTGAGAAACTTGTTTCTCTTGGACTGGACTCAGCTCAGTTGTGCACCTGCTGTGCGTGGGAGCAGGAGAGGAGCTGAGCAGAGGAGAAGGGGATTTCAGGCTCAGCAAGCTTTGCTCCCTGCAGTTTCTCAGTGTTGACTTTATAGAGAGTGAAGGTGACCAGGTTGCTGATTTAAACAAATAAAAAGGCACTGAGCGTGAGAGGGAATGAATTTAAGTTTGCATAATGCTTGCAGCCAGGTCATATGTTGATTACTCAGCATCCAAAAATTCATTGGAAACTGTGAAGTATTTGCTTTCTTTGGGCAGTTGTGGGCTCAAGCAAACCTGAATTTTGCCCTCACCAAACAACATTACTGGAGTCAGTTACTATCATTAGACTTGGCAGAATCTCACACACTGAAGAACCTGGAAAGGAATGGCAGCACGTCATTTATTTAATTACATTATTTTTGTGTTAAAATCTTCACTTGAAATAAAACACATTGATGGTTTAAGTAAAACTGTAAGAAATGTTTTCTAGATTGATGCCTCAAGAAGTTGCTTCAAATCATTCCATGAGGTTTCAGTGCAAAGTTCCTTCTCCCTTGTGTATGGGCCTTTTTTTCCTGCCTGTGTGCTTATGTGAGAGCAGGCCTGTGCTCTCTAGAGTGATCCTAGTGCTATTTTATTGCTTGCATTAGTCTGCTCTCACTGCCTTCCTGGGTGCGTGGGATGGGGAACTGGCAGACAGAACAGGGAATATTTTAAAAGATGAGCTGTGGTATTCAGACAGATTATTTGTCTGCTGTTCCTTGTGAAACTCTTTGCTGAAAGCAAACCGGTGAGGAACAGGAGCAGCGTTTTCCAGAGCAGCCCTGTGGCCCAAGCTGCTGGAATTCGAAATGCAGGGAATTCTCAGAACTTTGGGCCTGTAAGCCAAAGTTTGGAATTAAACACAGGATTTGATCTGAGTCCTTGGAAAAGGCTTCCAAACTAAGGTGCTAGAAGCAAGAATGTGGATTTATAGTTTGAAGCAGAAACTATAAGCCTTAAGCTAAGTGGAGGAAAGTTTAGAGTTTTAGAATTTAAGATACAAAAATAAAAGTAGTTACAAAGGTAAACAAGAAGTTTAGAATGCAGTGCTGTAGGTTTGTGTGCCATAACATGATTGGCTAAGGAAGCTTACACTGTAGCATGAATCCGTAAGACAAAATATTTTAGGATTGGGTCAGAAACATAAATATCCTTGTTAGCAGCGTTTTATTCATCGGTAAATCCTTAAAAGGTCTTGTAACTAGAAGTCTTGTGACCTTCTGAACCATGCAGTAAAGAGGTGAGCTGAACTCACCCTTCCTGTCTACGTAGAAGATAAAAAAATAAACCACATCATCAAAACCAACTCAGAGGTCCCGTCTGTAACTCATTCAAAACTCCTTCCGAAATCCCCCTACCAAGTAATGACCTGTTGCTCCCCAGGACTACGATGCAGATATCATGGCAGTGGTGAATGACACCGTGGGGACCATGATGACCTGTGGCTTTGACGACCAGCGCTGCGAAGTCGGCTTGATCATCGGTAACGCTCCCTGCGGCCGCGGCGCGCGCGGGGCTGCCCTGCCTCTGCCTGCCCGGCCCCGTCAGCTCCTCCTGCTGTCCTTTCCCCCCAGGCACGGGCACCAACGCCTGCTACATGGAGGAGATGAGGCACATCGACCTGGTGGAGGGGGACGAGGGCAGGATGTGCATTAACACGGAGTGGGGGGCCTTCGGAGACGACGGCTCGCTGGAAGACATCAGGACCGAGTTCGATCGAGAGATTGACCGTGGATCCCTTAATCCTGGGAAGCAGC
This sequence comes from Urocynchramus pylzowi, assembly GCA_013397555.1. NCBI lineage: Eukaryota > Metazoa > Chordata > Aves > Passeriformes > Fringillidae > Urocynchramus > Urocynchramus pylzowi. The sequence goes on from VZRH01004837.1 coordinate 21,354, forward strand.
TGTGAGTGACTTGGGGACATTTGTTCTGTTGTTTTCTGTCCTGTGCCCCGTTTCCCTCTTGTGTTAGGAATTCTGCGGTTCAATAAAGCTTTGCCTGTGGTGAGGCAAACCTCTGTCTGGGCCAGGCCTTACGGTGGCACAGCTGGGCTCTGCTTCCCAGTGTTGCCCAAGGATTCGTGGGTGACTGCTGTCCTCTCCTGCAGGTTTGAGAAGATGGTCAGTGGGCTGTACATGGGGGAGCTGGTAAGGCTCATCCTGGTGAAGATGGCCAAGGAGGGGCTGCTCTTTGAGGGGAGAATCACCCCTGAGCTTCTCACCAAAGGGAAGTTTGAGACAAAACATGTTTCTGCCATTGAAAAGTGAGTAATCTATCCCTTTTCACTCCTTGGGCTTCACAGTGACTCTGAATGTTAATTTTCCTGCTCTTTTTGCTTTGTGGGGAAGCGTGGTGCATTGGGGGTGTCTGCCATTCTCTACTGCCTGCGCAGAGCTGGCATGTGGGGACCCCCAGCAGGCAGTCTGTGCCCTCCTCCCCAAGAGTTCTCCCTTATTCTGTGGTGGGAGGAACTACAAAGTCTCCCAGTCCATGCAGCTTTCAGGGTATGGGCTGTAGTACCTCTCTCACTGCTCACAGAGTTGCTACCCTGCAGCTAAACATGGGAGTTGGCTTAGTGCCTTCTAGCAAATGCTTGTGTTGCTCCTTGCTGTATCCCTGGGATTGCTGGGCAGAAGGAAAACAAGTGCGACAAGGCAGAGCATTCAGTCTCGTAGGCAGGGCCGGGTGCTGCACAGTGACCTCTGAGCTATGTGCCAGTTGGTTTCTTAGAGTGTCATCACCCCTTTGGTCAGCACTCACAGGCTCTTTCCCCCTGCGTTTTTAAAATTCACATCACTGGGATAGTTTGTACCATAGTCATTGGGCTGGATTTTCTTTTTCAAATGGCAAGTACGACTCCAAGGCAACAGCCAGTAACTCCTATAATGCCTGTTTCTCCTGCCACAGTTTACTCCTGTCCCTGCAAACCATGTTAGCTGAACAGCTTTTCATTAAATGTGTGTGTTCATTTGTCTTAACCAGAGAGGTCTGTGTTGTGGACCAAGGTAATGTTGAACGGCAGTCAGAAAAATGCAATTATTGAGAAATTCAGTTACTAAGAGGAAAGATTTGCCCTGAAATCCCACCTTACTTCCTGAAGAGACACTGGTTATAAGTAGGGGGCACATGCCTGTGCAGCTTCAAATTTCTAACTGGTGCTAGCTACAGGCAAGAATCCTTAAAAAGATGTACGGGGTGCAGTTAGGGATGACAAGATATATACCCATTGTATTTTTGTCTGGGAAATGGCTGAGCTGGACAAGGAGTAGTTTTGCCAGATTTGCTCTCAGGCTGGATGCTAATGAGGAAAAATGCAATGCAAGAGGCAAAGATTCAGTGGGGTTGTAAAAGCCTGAAAAGAGTTAGGATGAAATTGCTTAGGCAACCTTTGCTCAGGGTTTTGTTTTTCGCACTGGGCTTTATTTATCAAGACATGCGAGGGAACGAGCGTGGGATTAGGTGTGTGCTCAGGCCTGTGCCGAATTGTGGGGCTGGTGCTTCGTGCTTGAAAGAAGCCATTTGCAGTTTAAAACATCATTGTAATGAAAAAACACTTGAATTCCTCCAGGTCCTCCCCATAGTGCGGCCGCTGCGGTACCTGGAATTGAATTGCTTGTAGGTGGCATGTTTGCACCAGGCTTTTATGGAAAGCTTTTCCATCTGTGAATGAAGGCATGTTCAAAGCATTTTATTTCAAGCTTCGTGGAGCTTTCTAGTCCAGATCTCTAAGAAATGTTCTTTCTAACTTTCTCAAACCCCAGGCAGGCAGGGACACCCATGTTTGGATGTGCCTCAGTCCTGCAGTCCAGCACACACCCACTGAGGAGTCCCCTTTGCTTTGCAGGAGCAAAGAAGGTTTGAACAAAGCCAAAGAAATCCTGACCCGGCTGGGGGTGGAGCCGTCCCACGAGGATTGCATCGCTGTCCAGCACGTCTGCACCATCGTGTCCTTCCGCTCGGCCAACCTGGTGGCCTCCACCCTGGGCGCCATCCTCAACCAGCTGCGGGACAACAAGGGCGTGGGCCGCCTCCGCACCACCGTGGGCGTGGACGGCTCCCTCTACAAGATGCACCCACAGTGAGTGCCTCTGCTCCTGCCACTAGCACTTCACCTGCCACGGGCTCTGGTTGGCAAAGGGGTGAGCGTGTCATCCCAGGGCATCACCCAGGCGGGCTCTGAGGTGGTGAACCCAAACCGTGGGCACGGGGGCTTAGGGCTGGGTGGGGGAGCTTGGGGGAAAGGAGAGATGTCTTTTAAGTGAAGAAAAGAACCAAAACCCTGAGTTACTGGATACTGCAATATCAGGGAAAACTACGGTGGTCTGAGTAGATAGCTTGAGATATCACCAAGAGACCTCTTGGGAGGAGAGTTTCTTTGTATAAAATACTGCTTTGTGCCCATTGATTGGGCTGTGAGGAGACCTGCATTAATTCACCTTCACCTCCATTTCCAGTTCAATGCCCATTCCTAACCCTATTTCTGCCAGTCTTTTCTAAAGATACACTTGGAAACCGGGGGGGGGAAATAGTCCTTAGATTTCTGTGGCCTTTAAAAAACCGTCTTCGTCCTGTTTTCCCCAGGAAAAACTTTCTTGAAAGTTACATTTTTAGTGACACAGCTGTATAGATTTATGTAGAAATCAGAAAATTATGTTTATGGGGAAACTTCTGAAAGGAGAAGTATGCTTAATGTTTCATTTTCAGTTTCTCAGTATTTGTTGAAAAAGATATTTTCCTCTCTTAAAGAAAACCATGGAACAAAAAAGTTTCCAGGAGTGCTGTTCTGACTAGCTTTTCCAGACTGGGCAAGGTCTGGGGATTGTTAAGATAATGAACATGGGCAATTTTGGTTTCTTAACTGTTTCCCACACCATCTAAACCAGAACATTTGGGAGAGGACCCCAGGAGAGGGGATTGCATTGCAGCCAGGGAGTTTCTCCCGATCCAGGATCAGGTTCAGGGGATGAGACTGATGCTCTCCCCTGCTCTTTGCTGGCTTTGCTTAGAAATTCAGGAGGAAGGAGGCTGTGGGGAAGAACTTTTCCCTGGCAGTTTTCATGCTTGGGAGGCTGTAGTTAGTTTGAGCATGGTGAGTTTGTCCACTCCCCTTGCATTGGGTTGGTGTTGGCAGCACAGATTTTGGGGGGCGTTGGCAGTGCAGATT
>VZRH01004837.1:24920-74637 GCA_013397555.1 Urocynchramus pylzowi
TTCTGCGGGGGATGCAGCACAGGTTTTGGGGGGGATGCAGCACAGATTCTGGGGGGGATGCAGTGCAGGTTTTGGGGGGATGCAGTGCAGATTTAGGGACTGGGCAGTGCAGAGGCCGGGCTTGCAGCCTCCCCTCCCCTCCCCTCCCCGCAGGTACGCCCGGCGCTTGCACAAGACCACGCGGCGCCTGGTGCCCGACTCGGAGGTGCGGTTCCTGCTGTCGGAGAGCGGCAGCGGGAAGGGAGCGGCCATGGTGACGGCCGTGGCCTACCGGCTGTCGGAGCAGCACCGCCTCATCGACGAGACCCTGGCCGAGTTCAAGCTCACCCACGAGCAGCTGCTGCAGGTGAAGAAGAGGATGAGGGCAGAGATGGAAGCGGGGCTGAAGAAGAAGACTCACGACACCGCCAAAGTGAAAATGCTGCCCACCTTCGTCCGCAGCACGCCGGATGGGACAGGTAGAGCGTGCCCTCGCTGCAGTGGGGATGCTGCCTTGGTTACAGGGTGCCCAAAACGGGCTCCCAGTATGGGGCTTGAGGCTGAGCAGATTTGGTGAAACCAGAGGAACCCGAGCTGTGCAAAGGAGGAGATCTCAGCGCTGGCCCTGCTGGCCTGCGCTGGTTGCTGGCGGCCTGATCTTGTGTCCTTGCCTCAGGTTGCAAGCAAAGTCACAGCTTGAGGGGGGAAAGCCACAGCTGGGATCATAACCCCAAACCCATACGAAGCCTGCTCACATCACTTGGGTACTTTGCATTTCAGGGTGGCTGGCCAAATTTCAGCTCTCTCTCTGGGAACAGCTGTGTGGGTCCTTTTTCCCTTGTTGATTTAAAGGAAAACAAAATAATCAGAGCAGTCCTCCTTTGATGAAGATCTTCCCAACTGAGTTTTTAGGAGATTTTCTATCAAAATACTTTGAGAGAAGCATTTTTTCAGATTTTACTTATGGTTCTTCAAATATACATGCCTACTCTTTCACAGAGAATGGAGACTTTCTGGCACTTGACCTTGGAGGGACAAACTTTAGAGTCTTGCTGGTGAAAATCCGCAGCGGTAAAAGGAGAACAGTTGAGATGCACAACAAGATCTATGCCATTCCCATAGAGGTGATGCAGGGAACAGGAGAAGAGGTATTTGTGTTTCTCTTTGTTTTAAAAAGCACTGCTGCTTTTTAAATAGCTCCTTAAGAGCACATAACAAGTACAACTTCAAATATTATGACTTTTCTCTTCAAAGCTGTTTGATCACATAGTTACCTGCATTTCTGACTTCCTGGATTATATGGGGATAAAAGGAGCACGTCTTCCTCTTGGCTTCACCTTCTCCTTCCCTTGCAAGCAGACCAGTCTGGATGCTGTAAGTTCCTTAGTATCTTTTGAATCTGCTTCTGTGCTTATGCCAGACCTGGTTTTTCTGTGCCTTCACGTCATCCACGTGACACTTACAGGAAGGTCACACAAGGGGAAGGTTTGTGTGCTGACCCTGACCAATACAGCTGCTCCTATAAATAGTTCCTTTAAGGGTAGTAATGCAAATGCTGCCCGTGGCTGTGACAGATAAGAGCATTTAAATTTTCCATGGTGGTCATATCCCTTTCTTAAGGCATTATGTTTTTTCCAACTGTGTAAACCTGCTGGTCTGTGACACTTCCTTGGTTTTGCAAGCAGTAAGCAAAAATCCGTCCCTGCTGCCAGTGCCTATTCCCAGATGATCTTGTGTCACTGGATGGAATGGTTGCCCCAGAATCTGTGGGCTGTGTCACCCTAAGGGTGACAGTGTGGCCTGCAGCACATCCCTGACAAATGGACTTGTGTTCTTTGCACTTACGTGTTTAACTTCTTCACTGTCACAACCTTACACCAACCTCTGCAGCTGTTAATAGTTTCCTGTGTACTTAGTTGGGGTTTCTTTTATGAAAGGCATATTTTCTATAACATTTTTTTAGGGTTTTTGAGTTTGTTGTTCCTGTTGCTTTTTTTTTTTTTTTTTTCCAGTTTGTTGCATTGCTCTGGAAATTTAGAGCCCAATCACAATTAGTTGTTTTAGATGCAAATTCGACATACTGAGGAGATACTCCTTTTCACAGAAACTCTTCTGTAAAACATCACACTAAAGTATTTGAGATGTTAAGTGTACATAATAACATCAGAGTCCTAGCAACCTGGTAACCTCTTTTCTTACTTTATAGGGTATCCTTCTCAATTGGACAAAAGGCTTCAAAGCTACAGACTGTGAGGGAGAAGATGTGGTATATTTACTTAGAGAAGGAATTAAAAGAAGAGAGGTGATTTTTCTTTTTTTTTTTTCCTCATTCTACTCCTCTCCAGACTTGACAGACCTTGAGGGTCAGGCTGGCTCCCTCTCACAGGATCTGTGTGCCTTGTAGACAAAGGCTGTGCCTCCTGTCTTGCACAGAAGATTGTTTTTCCCCTGAGGCTTCTAACTTTCCACATTTGCCAGAACTTTCAAGGCTTCTTTCAAACTCTGTGACAATTTCCACGTGCATGGAGAAAGCAGGAGTTTTCAAAGTGGTGACTGTAGGAATGCGCCTCGGTGTACCCTAAAGGACAGTTTTCTCCTCCTCTTCTTGATCTTGAAAAAGCCTCAACCAGTTTAGCCAAAATTTTCTAGTAAGGGAAGAAAAATAGCCTGAGAAGGGTGTTAATTTTGTGCAGTTATTATCAGCCGATGAAAAGGAAGTCTTAAAAGCTTTGTTACTGGAATTGCTACACAATTGCTGTGGTACTGAATGTTTGTGCCATGTGCCTATGTAAAAGATATGTGCTTAAACATACTTAAGCCAGGGATAAACTTCATTCTGAAGACAGTCTGTCACAGGTAGAGCACATACCTTAGCTGCCTGCTGGTAGATTAGGTTCCAGTTTTTGCATGTGTGAAATGAAGCTGGCGATTTCAGTTGTTTCCAGTGTGTTTCTACATCATCCCCTTTGGTGGGAGGGACTTACTGCTATTTTCTCTCTCCCAAAGGAATTTGACTTGGATGTGGTGGCTGTGGTGAATGACACAGTGGGCACAATGATGACTTGTGCTTATGAAGATCCAAACTGTGAAATTGGGCTCATTGTGGGTACGTGTTAGAGCTGCTTTTTATTAAACAGCACATCCACACATCTGTCTGTGTTCTCATGGAGGCATCCCTGTGGTTAACTGAAAATAAAGCTAGGAGTAAAAAGAGAGCAAAATTCAACAGCCAGCTTAGCTCTGTCCACAATCAGTCGAGATAAGCAGAGGCTGTGATGCACAATAAATGCTGCCTGTTTTACCTGGTAAGGGCACGGTGCTGTTTGGGAGGAGAGCAGATGTGGGCTCGGGGAGTCTCAGCAACTCCTGTTAGTTTAGCCTGTCAGAGTGTCCCTGCTGGGGTGTTCTGGTGGCCCACAGCTTTCCTCAAGCGAGTGGTCTCTCAGAATAAAGCTGCAAAGTGCAGCCACAGTTCCCAAATGGCATGTGGTGGAGACACACAGCCACAGTTCCCAAATGGCATGTGGTGGAGACACACAGCCACAGTTCCCAAATGGCATGTGGTGGAGAGCTGTGACAGACTGAGCACAGCCACACAGCTCCCTTCCCAGCAGTGAGGCAGCTGAAGTGATTCCACTGGCGACTGCTGATGCCTTTGCAAATGCCACGCTTGGGAAGCCTGAGTCACGGGGCAGTGTGAATCCCCAGAGCTCTCCAGAGAAATGAGTTTTCCATGGGAGGGAAGGGGACAAGGCACCTGCAAGCTTTAGGAATGCTCTCAGTTGCAAGGTGGCTTGTAGGAAAATAAAACACCACCAATTTCCCCTCCAGACAGCTGGAAAATGTCCAGGATGAGTCAGCAGAGTGCAGTGTGGGTAGGAAGCTGTGCCTGCACAGCTCCATTGTGGCGTGTTTTCAGGAACCAGAGTTCCCTACAGGAAGGACAGCGTGTCCTTGGGGTGCTGAGACACCCCCTGGGGACTGTCCAGTGCAGCCCTGCCAGATCTGCTGTGCAGCCAGCGTGTCTGTGTGCAGAGCAGGGCGTCGGGGGTGGCCTGGGCACCTCTGGGATAATGGGAATGAAAGCCCCAGGGCTCTGACAGCTCCCTGTGCCCTGCCTGCCTGACAGCACCTGAGGGAGGTTGGGCACTGGTGGCGATCTGCAGTTGGATTTGGTCTGGTTTGCTCCTGCAAACCTGGCTCTCAGCCTGCAAACCCAGACATTCCCCCTGCCAAACCCTGTGCTGGGGCTCAGCTCTCCTGCAGCAGGGGAGTACTGTGGGAGGATCTATTTTAGCTCAGACTGTATTGATGTAATTCCCTAAAAACATGGCAAGAGAGAGCAGACGTGCTGTAGCAACTGGTATATAATCTAGGATGCAGGATTAAGTGAGAGTTTAAGTAAGTTCAAGACAACTTTTGCCCTGGTAGCAGCTAAAGCTGCCTCTCTTTGCTAATAAAGCTTTCCTCCCTCAAGACCTCTGTGTACAAGGAACACTTTGCCACACTCTTTAGGATCCTCTTTGAAGAAATATCAGATATGGCCTCATCTCAACATGGAAGTAACCTTCCTGCTGGAGAAAATAAACAATTAAAATCAGAAAACCCCCCAAGCAATCAGCTGGTAAAACCCTTGCTGCCTCAGAACTGCTGAGGTTTTCAGTCCAACATTTTTTCCCCTGAATTCTGTGTGTCCGTGGGCTTTGTGGAAGGTGGTTCCCAACTGCAAAATCCAGCTGTCTACTTCCTGAAGTTTTGGGCTCAGAAGCATGTGAGGTTTTGTGTGCTGAAAGGGCTGCCCTGCTCTTCCTCCCTGCAGCGTGGGACCCTCAGCCCAGCTGGCCTGGGTGAGCTTCCTCTCAGAGCCACCCTGAGCAGTGCAGCACAGGAGTAATGTTATCCTTCAGTTTAGGGCTGTTGAAGAGTCGGGGTTTAGGGTTTTTTGCTGATGTTTCAAATGATGATTCAACTACTTCTTTCAGAAAAAAAAACAATGTTCAAGATCCCCCAGAGGGTTTGTCAGGGCTGTGGTGCTGGCTTTAGCCTAACTTCAGTGTTTGTTTCTTTCAGGAACGGGCAGCAATGCCTGTTACATGGAGGAGATGAGAAACATAGAGATGGTGGATGGTGAGCAGGGGAGGATGTGTGTGAACACGGAGTGGGGAGCCTTTGGGGACAACGGGTGCCTGGACGACATCAGGACAATATATGACAAAGCAGTCGATGACTTCTCCCTGAATGCTGGCAAGCAGAGGTACTGCAGCATAAATGGGGTGCTGTGCATGTAAGCCAGGCTGCCTTAAGTGCTTTTAAGACAGAAGTGGGTTTCTCCCAGCTGAGAAAGGAGAGGTTAAGAGTGGAAAATGACTGCAGTCCTGCTATCCTGTGGGATCTCCCCTTTCTGTGCTTTTCCTGGACACTGCTTTTTTGTGACTTATTTGCTGCCATGGGACTCCACAGCAATGCATTTGGTGAGGAATTCAAAAGTCTTGAAATTATGAAGCACATCCTGTGCTGTATGGAGGGGGATAAGATGGCTAGTCATGCTTTTACCCTGGGTCTCAGATTAATCTCTTTTAGCTGAACTCTCTTTGTAGATCACTGTGCCTGTGGAAACTCTGAACTTACACCAGCTGGCATGGTTAAAGCTTGGAGCTACTCACTGTAGAGCAGTCAGGAGCTCTCAAGCAGTTGAAGCCAGCTCTTATTCCAGACAATTTTCTGGATGGGTTAGGTCATGTTAGAGGGCCTGCCTTTCTTGCTCCTGGAGTTTGGTTCCCTTTTTGGGGTTCATCTTTTGTTTGGGCAAGTGCTTCCCTGTCCCCTTCAAAAAAAACTTGACAAGGAGGTGTGTACCCAGCACTGATAAAACTGGGCTGACACTGTTGCTTGCTAGGACTACAATCTTTCATCATTTCTTTGCAGCAGTGCTTTGATGCCAGGAGCTTTTAAAAAGATTTTGTGACTAGAGTAAATCTTTCCACAAAAACCTGAGGAATACAGACAAGTTGGCAAGTCCCACGGGAAGCTCTTTAGAAGCTGAGGCTCAAACAGACCCAGAGGGGCAGATGTGGAGCGAGCCTGATGCAGCAGCAGAGTTGGCATGGAGTAAGCAGCTAAAGGCAGTAGTGGAGACTGCCAGGGGAATAATTTATTCCAGAGATGGCCAGGCACTCAGGAGGGAGGACACTTGCTGGGTACAAGCTTGAGAGAGCTCATGGCATTAAATGGACTGCGTGGCCTGCTTCCAGCGGGATGGCGTGCTGGGCTCTGCTCAGCCCAGGGCACAGACCCTGCTGTGGAGCTTCAGGAGGTGAAGAAAAAATCACAGATTGCCCTTCTCATGAAATGGAACTGGTCAGTTCTTGTTGGTAAGGACACAACTCAGACCCCAAAATGCTCCATTCAAACCAGAATGATGCTGGACAGGAGGGAGAGCAAAACACAGCTGAGACCTCCAAACAGAAAAAGCTCAGTGGCTCCATGCAGCAAAATTGCAGGGAAACCATGAGGTACAGTCACTGCAATTGCAGTGTTTTTAAAGGAGTCCTGTGCTTCAAAACCAACCCTCTGCAAGATAAAGGATGGGAAAAGCCATGTCCAGCCTGTTCACAGAACCACTGACCTGCAAGTTGGCAAGCTGGTGGTCCAGGGTTGGTTTATGTTCTTCAGTTAATTTCAAGCACCAGGTTTCCAGTAGGAAACCAGTTGTCCCAAAACCCCAGGAGGAACCAAGCTGTCTTGAAGCCCTCTCAGCCCCCAGATCTGCACACAGGACCCAAGTTTCCCACTTTTTTCTTGCCTCAAGCTAGAGAGAGGAAATATATACCACCTGCAGACCTCTGTCTAGCACAGGATAAGGAGTGTCCCAGGAGTGATGCTTAGCTCTGATACCTGCAGCCCTGTGTGGATAGGACACTGGCTGATAACACACCTGTGATGCTGCCTTTGCAAACGTGGGCAGGGTCCCTCTGAGCTGTTTTTCCTTGCAGGTATGAGAAAATGATCAGTGGGATGTACCTGGGGGAAATAGTCCGCAATATTTTGATCGACTTCACCAAACGGGGTTTCCTGTTCCGAGGCCAGATTTCAGAGACACTGAAGACCAGACATATCTTTGAAACCAAGTTCCTTTCTCAAATTGAGAGGTAAGAGCACTGCAGGGGAGGCTGCTTAGAGTGACATAGTGTAGTAGTGTTTGTCTGGTGACACTGCTGGACGGGAGGGACAGCTGGAGAGCATTGCTTGGAGAGAATTCTCTCTGAGAGAATTCTCTGGAGAGAATTTGGTTTTCAGTCTGTGTGTGTGCAGGAAGATTCTTTGCAATATCAACTGAATTTCTAGCAATGCTCACTTCGAAACCCTCAGAAGGGCTGTCAAGGATTCCCTCGCTCTGTCATTTTATTTCCTTGTTTGGAAATCAAGCCATTTTCCTGGGCCCCTTGTGCGTGTTTAGCTGCAGTTGTGGAATTGAATGAGCACTAGCTGAGTGAGCACTGCTTACTGGGTGCTTTTGTTGCTCCGACTCCGTATTTTAAAGCAATCTCTGAGGCTTCATGGGGGAAAAAACCCCCAAGGTCATTGTTAAAAATGTTTTCCTGGAGTGCCCCATGGTAAGAAAAGAGAAGGGGAGGCGGTGCAGAGCTGGACTTGGAGCCTCTGTTGCGGCTTGCACCCTCCTCCTGCGCTGCAGCACAGTGCAGGGGTGACTGAATTTGCCTTCTCCGGGGTCACTTGTGCTGTCAGGAGAGGCTGCTGCCTGGGGTGGGTGCACCATCTGTGCAGTGGGGTTTGTGGCTTGACTGAGGGAAGCCTGTAACACAGTGTTCTGCTCCCACAGTGACAGGTTAGCCTTGCTGCAGGTGCGAACCATCCTCCAGCAGCTGGGGCTCAACAGCACCTGCGACGACAGCATCATTGTCAAGACGGTCTGCGGTGCGGTGTCGAGGCGAGCAGCTCAGCTGTGTGGCGCTGGAATGGCTGCCATTGTAGATAAAATTAGGGAGAACAGAGGGTTAGAGCGCCTGGAGATCACGGTTGGTGTGGATGGCACTCTCTACAAACTCCACCCACAGTGAGTGTTTGCCTTCTCAGCATTTGTTTGTGCCTTGCGTGTACGTCCTTCCTCTTGATGCTCCCAACTGGACTCTCTCATTTGCTGGGATAAGAGCCAGGGGAAATAATGTTTTAATCAGGGGGCTCGGGGCTTTCTGAAGGGCAACAAGAGGATCAAGAACACCTTGTGAAAGATTCTTGGGGTGGTGACAAACTGAAGGGGACACAGCTTGCCGAGTGAGTTGGAAGCTGTGTAGCGAGGGAAGGATCTCTTGGCTCTGGACAGGCAATGACAGAGCAGTGCTGAAATGCCTGGTGCCTCTTTGGAGGATGTTTCTGTTCAGTGTCCAGTGGAGAAGAGCTGCTGCAGAACAATGCAGGTGAGGGCAGCGGTCTAAAAGAGCTGGGGGCAGGAGGAGAAGAGAACTAGTGCCCACCTCTAGTGTGCCTGGAGGGAGATGGGTGGGAAGGAGAGGACTTACGTGGTCTGTTCTTTTCCCTTTGCTGTGGATTAGTGATCCCAGTTAACCTCACACAGACAGGCGGGGCTGGGATGCAAGTGCTTTTTTCCTTTAAGTCCTAATGCTCCCAGGCTTCAAATCCACCCTGGTTTCCAGCATTCTACTTCTTAGCCTGATGAAAGGGGATGCAGTGCAAATGCCCATGGCAGTACTCCACAGTTGCTCCAGGACTTTCCTCACCCACTGCCCTTGTTTCCTTTCGCAGCTTCTCGAGGATCATGCACCAAACAGTCAAAGATCTGGCACCCAACTGCGACGTGACCTTCCTGCTGTCAGAGGACGGCAGCGGGAAAGGGGCAGCGCTCATCACAGCGGTGGGATGCAGGCTTCGTGAGGCTGAGCAGAACTGAACTCCACAATCCTGGCCTCAATTCTGTCTTGTGTTTCTCATAAAGCAGCGACTGCATAGTCAGAACTGGTAAAAAACTCAGAACTCACTGCTTTATCGGGGGGAAAAGAAAATTACAACTAATGACATAAAAAAAAAATAGGATACAAGATAGAATGTGTGCTCTTAATAATATCTCCTGTTTCTGGACCCCAATCTGCATGTTTCTTACTCACCTTGTTGGTACCTTCCCCATCTGTAGGTCATGGAGAAAAAAAAAAACCAGTCTATAATTTCTGCAGTTGTCAAAAATCAGTTGTTGTCGAGACAAAATTGCCCCCAAGTGATGTGCATTGAGAGCTCCTGTTGCATCGTACCAAACGTGTTCTTTGCAGCATCCCTGTTAAGCACACTGCCGGCACGCTGACCACCAGACCTGGGTGTTGATGCTTTTAAGTGAAGGGGAAGCAACAGCTCCCTCCTGCATTACCTACCTGCTGTTGTTTCGTCTCAAGCGGTTGTGAAAACATTTTGGTGTGTCAGCACTGTGCACGCACGTAACTCTGTAGTGGGACTTGACACCGCGACTTACTCGCTTCCTTGATGCCTCTTGTCATGGTGAAAGTAAACACCCTTGTCCCACAGATCTGGTTCCACTGGTATTCCCCATTGCTTCTGTGAGTAGTGTTGTATTACTGGGCGAAATCTGTCACGTTTCGGCGAGAAATCCCTGAAGAGTAAAGCCAAGTGGTCGGTGACTGGGGTAATCCAAATCTCCAGACCTGCCAAATCGGTAGATCTATGCTCCCTACACGGCTGTGCTGTATTCTTCTGTCAAAGGGTTCTTGTAGAAAATAGTTCCTGTCTCTTCTCGTTAGTCTAGGTCAGGGCACTGCAGCTGCCCTTCCACCAAACCCGCAGCTCAGCCGCGTCCCCCGGGTGCGCCTACTTCCGTCTCTCGCCTTAAATGGGTATTTGCTTCCACACAGAGCTTTAATCTTTAATACTGTCCAGCAGTCACTCAGAACACAAACACTCAGCCAGAGTTAGTGTGCAGAAAGGAAGAGGAAGGTTGTGTTTTGATCTTGCCTTTGAGGACAAGTTGTTTACGGAAAAAAGCCAAAATTGGGTGCAGCTTATTCCAAGGACGAAGGCAACAGCAGATCATTTACACGTGGTGTACCCTGTCCTCTGTCCAGTCGATGCCATTACTGTATTTGCATACCAGTTGCGTCACTTAAATTGAGAAGCAGTTAGGAGGGTACATGTCGAGTAACATTTGTAAGTCACGCCACTTTCTGCAAAGAGGGAGACCACACAGTAGTCCTTAATTCCCAGTCTTCTACCAAAAATGAATTTGAGATGTCCACATGGTTTTCCCTGCTGCCTTTTTCCTGCAGAAAGTAGATGGAAATTTGCAGGCTACTCTTCTCTGTTCTCGTTCCACTCCCTAAGATTTGGATTGCCCTACCTATCAATAACATTTCAATATGCATTATGGTGCACTGTGAGTGAATGTTGTAAAGTAACCTGTAAGTCACAAACAGTCATTGCAGCTTTAAGTGTGTGTCTACCTGAAAAATTGCATGCCTAACTGGTTTTGCAAAGGTAGAGGGTCTTTTTACTTTGCACACTAGTAGCTCCGGTACTAGTGTTACGTGATACTTGTGAAAATATTAAACTTTTTTGATGTGCGTTAACTGGTGTTTAGTGGTTCTTTCTGGAAGAGGTGCTGTTGGCTGGTGGCTTAGTGCTTTGGGAAGAGCTATTGTGTAGGGAGAGCTGCAACCTAATCCCAGTGGTGCCTGTGTTTTGTGTGTGTGTTTTTATTCCCGGGCATTCGGGGTCAGATTCACACAGGTCCCCGTGCCTCGTGTTTCCTAGCGTAGTTCAGCAGAGGCACAGCGCTGACAGCGCCCAAATCTTAGGGGCCGTGTGGCTTGTCCGGGTGCCCCTCATGCCCTGTCTTGTGCAGGGGGACCTGTGGTGCAGGAAGACCTCGGGGTGCTGCACCAAGGGCGGTGTGGTTTCGTTAGGCTTGTGATGGATACAGCGTGTCCGTGAGCTCCCTGTGTGCGTAGGGTTAACGTCGGCTCAGCCCCGGTGTCAGGTGCTCCTACACCACTGGCTGGCACAGCCTGTGTTGGAGCTGTGCTGGATGAAAGCCCCTTTTGCGTACTCTAAAGCTGTGCTTCTCCAATAACACGTTTTACGTTACAGCTTGAATAGTCTCTGACAGCCTTGATGTGCAGCTATGACCCCAAACAGGAGACAGAAGAAGGTGAGAAACTTTTTGGGCACAGGGGACACGTTGCATTTGAATTGCTTGAAGGTTTGCAAATCTTGTGCCTGCCGTCGGCAGTGCTGTAGGGGTGGTGTGAGCCGTGCCTGGGCACCTGGCTTTGGAGCTCTTCGGCACCTGAGGGCCAGGCTCAGTGCAGGATAGGGGGTGAAGGAGAAGTGGAAGTTAAACTTGGTCTCAGGGTGACTGTGGATTTTGGAGATGCTGGCATAGGTCGTTTTGTTTATTGGATCCAGCTCATAACAAATAGGGAGTGAGTTTGTGTTTCTAACTTTTCCTACCGTGGACCATAGTTGCTGTACTTGGTAGGACACGGCAGTTCTTTTCCAAAGGGAGACATGGTGGGATTTCCATTTCCAGACTACTTCTTACCCCTAGGAAACTGTTCCAAGTGAATCACAAGCTATAACTGTCTGAAGAAATGTCTCCAATGTTACCCAAGCAATGACTGAGATGTCTTTCTTGAAGCTTTTAGGCTTGGTGAATAAAATCACAGTCCTCTTAACTGTTAAGCTGTAATTACTGCAATATGAACACAAAAATCTTATATTTCCTGGGGAAAAGACCATTTGCATACCACTGTTGTAATGTCATCTGCTCCTTACTCCTCTGGGGTTCTCTCAGAAGCCTTTTGAATGGGTTTTAAAACAAGCAGACCTTGTTTTGTTTTGTTTTCTTAAGAAAATAGCAGAAGGCAAAATAAAGTGTTTCTGAACTTCTGAACCCCGTTCTGTGCTTTTTGTTCGTTCCTTTGCCATAAAAATGAGATTCTTCAAATGTTTTTCTTTACTGACTGCAGGGGCTGTTTTGCTGCTTGGAGCACAAGTGAACATGCAGGGGAGGGACTTATTGCTGACCTGGATGTCTTTACTGCTGTGTGGTATTTAATCCTGTCTATATTTATTAATGAAGAATTGCATGTACTTACCATGGGGCATGGTAAGTTCCTGTTCCTGTTGCCTCATAGGAACACCTATGTATCACAGGAATAACATAGCCTGCTTCGGGCTGCCTTCATGTAACAAGGGCTTGGAGCATCTCTGCTTCCTTAACTATTGCTGTTTCTATGGGATAAAACCTCAGGATCTGCACTGTGAGTCTGCCAGGGCACGGAGAATTCCTTTGGCAACGTGAAGAAATCATCCTCTGCTTTCTGCTCCCAACAAGAGAAAGAGATGCCTCGAGCTGTCAGAAAACATCAATGCCAGTCAGGGACTGCACGGGGGATGCACTGGCAGCACGTGTGTGACTCTGGAATAGACTCTGGCTGGATGTTCAGGTGTGATGGAAGAGGGAGGGGGAAGGTGGGATGCTCAAGATAGGCCTGCTTCATCTAAAAAACTCTGCATTAGAAAGCTGCAGAGTTTGAAGGCCTTAGACTCACAGCAGGTGGGCAGGGGAGTACAGCTCACTGTACTCAGGGGAGTATATCAAATAGGGTGGTAAAAGAGTAGCTGTCCTTCAATTCCTCAGAGCAGGAATCTCTGCCATGTCTAGCCTGGTCCCAGCGATGTGTGCCTGGCAGAGCATCCCTCCCAAAGGGTTTTCCATCCCTTTGGTAGAGTGACTTGGTGGTGGCTGTCTGCAAATGCCTCTTGCTGTTCTCCCTCTGCCCAGCACACACCCCAGCAGGGCAGTCGTGGGAAGAGCAGGCTGGCCTGGGGGGGAGGGCTGGCCAGCTAACATCTGCACTGGAAGCTGTCTGCTGGAATGATTTAAAATCTTGAACTTTTTCAGAGGGGCCTGGGCTCTCTTGTCCCAGTAGTGGGACAAGTTTGTTGAAATAATTGTTCTCCACAGAGCCAGGGAGGTGGAGAAGTGGAGAAAGAGCAGATATCTCGTTCCTGTGTTGGAACAGGCTTGGCAAAATCGTATCCCTGAATACTCTTTCAGTTCAAGCCATGAACGTTTTCTGTGCATTTACTGCAGAATTTAAGCCTGGCAAAACTTTGTAGTTTGGCTTTCACAGAGCAAAGGAGAATATTTCAAATAACTGGATCTTGTCAACATCACAGGAGATTTTTAATTGATAAGGTATGGCTCTGTGATATTGTTTACAAACCTGTCATGAGAGGTGAAGGCGATTGTGAGGTGCTAACTTATCACACTGTTATTAAATGCTGTATTACTGTTACATAATGTTTATATTTCAGCTTGTCCTGTTTTGTGTGCCTGCACATAATGCCTCAGGCTGGGAAGATGACATATTTCAGCCTTTATTTTCATATCTGGGAAGAGCAGTGAGGATAAATACGGGATAAATCTGGAAAGGGAAGGTGAAGGGACTATCTGGGAAAAGACAGTGATGGACCACTGCTGTTAGGACTGAAAGGATGTAAAGAAGGTAGATCCTGATTGGATCCATGAGCCCTGACCAAGCCAGTGGCCATCCCTGGCTACTGACTCTTCTGAGAACCTTGCTCTCCAAATTAGGCACCACAATTAGTGTGAAGGAGAAATCACTAGAGCATGGTTTAGTAGGAAACCAACATCATATTTTGGGACAATGTTATAGAAACCCAAGCAATGACAACATCTTAAGGAACTGTTTCTGCAGGTGAAATTGCAGGCATGAAAATCCCAGAATGCAGAAAATTTTGAGGGCAGGCTGGATTTTTCAGTCTGGATGTGTTAGTATTTGCCTTTATTGTTAACAGGGTTTGGTCCACAGTGCCTTGGGGATGCTGAGCCATGGGACTTGGCTGCCCACACAACCCTGGGGGTCCATCCCAGCTGGGCCACATGAGCCCCAGCCTTTCTGCTCCATTGCCTCTTTCCTGACTTTAAGTGTCTTGGTGGAACAAAAATCAGGAGATCACAATGCTGAAGAGAATAATTTATATTCTACTGATTGGCACTGCCTCATATCTGCTTTGCTGATTTTTTGACCTCCTGGGCCTGATCTCTGTTCCATATTGCAGTTGTTGATGTAAGGGAGGGCTAAACTATCTGCAGCTTGGACCTACATGGATATAAGTGTTATCAACAGGCTGCCTTCAATGCTGATGGCATCTAAAGAAGTCCTACAGGAAACAGTTGCTCCAGAGAAAAAGACTTGCTTTTCAGGCTTCTTCAGATCAGCTGCCTTGGCATGGTGTATGGGGATGGAGCCAGAACCAGGAGCAGGAAATCAAGGTGTTAATTGGGTGAGGGTAAATGATGTCTTCTCTTTCTCATTCAGCTGAGTTTCTGTGTTGAAACTTGTTCTTGACTTCCTGTGGGTTGTCTGGTAGAGAGATGGGGACATAAGTTTAAGTTTGTCTTTTTCTGTTGCTTTTATGCAGGGACACCACCGGAAGGCTAGCTTGAATCCAGAGCGAAACCTGTACAAGTGAGAAAAACAATTAAATGGTGAAATTATCTTTCTAATTGTGCAGAGAATGAACAAACTAATGACTTGGTTCTACCTGTGAATGACTATGGAAATAAATATTTCTACTGAAATCAAAGGAATGAGATGAAAAGCTAAATGCATGAAACCATGGAGGGAGGTGCACTAGGAGTTTATGATCAGATCTCCCTGTATTTTAAGTAAACATGTAAGATCAGTGAAATGGCAGGGTGTTTGATGTGCTCAGTAGATGGTGCTGACCTTGCTGGTAACTGCATTTGTGAGACACAGAACCTCTGATGAAAATACATGTGTTTACCCACTGGGAGGTTTTTTAAAAAACGATCAATATTAAATTGATCTTTTAATATTGTCTACTTTCTGAGAGGGGAGGGGGAAGACATGTTTGTGTGTTTCATGTTAAATGCAGTTTGGGTGAAGGGGCTGCAAAACTCTTCTTTTGCCAGCTCAGAGCAGGATGGTGTTTGAAACACTCTTAGGAGCGAGCCTTGCAGCATTGCTCTGGAGTTAAACACTCGGCTGCTGCAGCCCCAGTGAAACTGCACAGGAATTACTGTTAGGTAATTACTGTTAGTTACTGCTGGTGACCATTTATTTCCTTTGAAGCTCACAGCGAGCCTGAAGAGGGTTGGGGGGGTTGTGGATGCAGGATTTGGCACGGAGATCCACGGGCAGCCAGAGCAGCTCCCTGTGCTCTGCATCGCGCAGAGCAAGAGGGACATCTCTTGGCACGCCGGGGTTGTGCTCCCCAGCTGCTCCCTCGTGGTGACCCCTCCCGATGGCACCTTCACAGTCACCCGTGGGCTGCTCCTGCTTCCCACCCCTGGGGGTAAGCCCAGCACTGTGCTAGGGGGTGGCCTGGGAAGAGCAGGTGGCTGAGCCAGCCCAGCATTAGCTCAGCAGATGCAGTGCTGGATTACAGATCCCTCTCTTGGAAGCAGGGAGGGATCTGTAATCCCTGCACTGCAGGAGGGTCTGCAGGTGGGAATGGGTGCAAATGTGGCTGTGCTGATCCTGTGCCTGCTGCCTGTGCTTTATTCAGAGACAGAAAATGCTACGGGCTGAGTTAAAAGCTCAGAGTGTATCCCATCTCACATTAGCAGCACAGGGTAAGCTAAGTTGTCTCGTTGGCCTAGGGACTGCAGTTGAAAATCACAGCTGTTCTCACCTCCAGAGATTTGTGCTTTTTTCAGGCTGAGATTTGAGTTTTCTCTGTGCACACATGCTCACACTACCTCACCTCTGGTTCAGGCAGCAGTAGATGATGGGGTTGTACATTGTCGAGCTCATGGCAAGGAGGAAGACTGCGAGATACACCTGCTGAATGTACTTCTGTTGGTAGATGTCTTCCTTGAAGCTCCCCAGGATGAAGTATATGTGATAGGGCAGCCAGCAGACAGCAAAAATGATCACCACTACCACCATCGTCTTCACAAACTAGGAAAACAAAAC
Source organism: Urocynchramus pylzowi (assembly GCA_013397555.1). Taxonomy (NCBI): domain Eukaryota; kingdom Metazoa; phylum Chordata; class Aves; order Passeriformes; family Fringillidae; genus Urocynchramus; species Urocynchramus pylzowi. The sequence goes on from VZRH01004837.1 coordinate 40,910, forward strand.
CAAGGGGTTATTCCTGGGCTCTGGGCTTGCTGGTGCAGTGGGAAGTGCTGGTGTCACTTTGAGGCTGGTTTGCCCTTCCAAAGTGCAGAGTATTGAATGTAGACCTGGACTGCTGTGGCAAAGAAACCAGCCCTGGTGATGAAAACTGGGAACAGGGAGGGAGTGCCCTGGCCATGGAAACTGGAACAGGGAGGGAGTGCCCTGGTGATGGGAACAGGGCTGGGTTAAAGCAAACCTTTCCCAGGGCACTCAGTGGACTCTGCAGAGGAACTGCTTGTAGCTGCACCAGGAATACGTGCAGGGAAAGGAGATCGCTGCTCTTACACTGAGACTGCTCCACTCTGTCCAGGGTTTTACCCTGGTTTATCCTGCAACGTGTGGATCCTCTTCCCTCTCTGAGGGCTGCTGGCAGCCAGCCTGCTGCTGTGAGCCTTTCTTCCTTGAAGGCTGGCTGGTGCACGTAATCACCTTTTTTTTTTTTTTTTAAACTTGCAGGCTGATGCCCTTTACCCCGGACCCGAAATATTTTGTTAACCTTTCAAGCCCAATCCCACAAGATTTTGTATGGAACACCAGCTCCATTTTGGAACTGGAGCCAGCAGGGCTGGTGTGCTGGGGGTAATGATACTTAAGTTTCACTTCTGACCTTTTTTTTGGCGTTAACTTGGTGTTCATAGTGGACTCTGTTCAGGTGGTTGCCTGGAGCCGTGCTGCTCCACAGAGTAACTCCTATAATGCTGTATGCAACAAACATCACCATTAAAGGCAGTAAATAAATCAACACAATCACAGCGATGTGGTACCTGAAAGAGAAGAACAAGCAGTTTTTCACAGTCAGTATGACTCTTGGAGAGCTCTGTCAGAAATTGTCTTTTGGATATGTATGCTGGCTCCTATTAGCGAAACCACAAAGAAGAAATTTTGCCTATAATTATTGTTGCAGGGACTTCTGTAAACAGCAAAATCTCATCTCTCTGGCGGTGTGATGAGGGGTCCTTGGGCTGGATTTCCTGCTCTTTCAAGACAGATCTTTTAGCAGAGGGTTGAAGTCCAGAGCCACCTGCAATGAGCTTTGCTATCCCACTGCAGCCAGGAGAGAGAGAGAGAGGGTGGTAAAAGTACAAGCCCTTAAATCACAGGTTTGGGAAAGAAATAGTCCAGAAAGTATAGAGTAACTTGATGAATGCAGCAGTGGCAACAGTGGAAAAAAGCCAGATCAGGGACTGCAAAAGGTACCTGGCTGCTAACAGGGTGCACAAAGATGCAGACAGTGAGGAAGGGATGTTGTCTGTATTTGTGTAGCTGGCTGTTTTTATTTGTGTGAGCACACACAGTTAATGTACCACCAACAGGGCACTGAGTCACTGCTCCAGCTGAAAGCACTGGTATCCATCCCCTTAGCTGTATTTTAACCTCAGCCATTTCTAGTTTTCCATGTCACCCCACAAACTTCTGCTGCTTCCCTCATGTTGGGGGCCGATTAGTTTAAGCAACCACCATTTATGGGAAGGGAGCAACCTGCTCAGTCCCTTACAGCAGCTGTCAAATTAACATAAACAGGGTGAAAAGTAGGATTAGGCAGGAGGGCTCCGGCACACGCTGCTGGCAGTGACCCCAAGAGGCTGGGGGGGTGCAAATGGACTTTCTCAGTCTGACAAGGCTCTGGGGTTGCTCCTCACATGAGTGCTTTGCTGTTGAAATGGGTGTTGGGGCCCTCAGAGGTGTTTGTTCCTTGGGGTGGCTGCAAATACCAGACTGATGGCTGCGTAAAGAGAAATATTATATTTGTGAGATGTGGCAAGTTTGTCCCTGCCTGTCTTCCACTTTTTCCTATTGTGCTTAGAGTAGTTCCTCTTCTGAAGGGCTAATGCTGTGTGTGGAGTACAGCAAAGCCCTTTTAGGGCTCGCATCCTGGGAAGAGGAAAGGAGGATGGGAGCCTGAGTTTGAGCACATGTAAAAAGAAACTTTTAATCTTATAGCTTTACTACTTTGCTGCAAAGTTAACCTGTCACCAGAAGAAAAATCCTCTGTGATTAAGATTCTTTACTCTAGTTAAACTTCTATATCCTTTATAGCTAATATTTTTCAGACGCTGGCAGTCAGTAATGCATTGTTTGGAATTTTTAATTTTTTTTTCTGTCATAATTATACACATCTTTCCTGCAGAAAAGGATTTTCCTATGTTCTGAAGTCTAGAAATCTTGAAAGATGGGTTTAGTCAACTGCAAAGGATTCAGAGGACACACAGTCAACACAGGAACCCAGCTCTCAAATTTTTTTTTTTTTTCCTTTGGGTTTCTTAGTATTTATTTTCCTTGTTATTTGGACTAGTATGAATGGCTGCACATGACTTTTTCTCCATGGTCTGCATTGCAGACATCTGTCCCAACAAACCCATCACTCAGTATGATTTCTGGGGAGCAATGTTTTCCACTTCCTTTCTAAGAGAGATACCAAAACCTGCGGATCTGAGGCTGTTCAGGGAGAGAGCTGGCGAGTGATGGATTGTGGGCAGGAGCTGCTGCTCTTCAGCTGGAGATCCCAGAAAGAATTTGCCCTGCTATTTGCCACGTTCAGGACCAGCCTTTCCAGCCCACAGGGACTTTGTCAGCATGCTGGGGAACTCATTTGAATCCTTTCCATGCCATGGATGTGGGAGAGATAAACCTCATGCTTTTCATATGAATGGGATAGTCACCAGTGACTCATGTAGCAGTGGTTATCTATTCTCCCTCCTCCTCAGTCCACAGAAGCCTGGCACACTGTTCTCCAAAAAGTACCAGAGGGTACCAAAGAGGAGCATCACTCAGCATGAAAGGTTTGAGCCTGATTTGCTCAAATCAGGCTCAAACTCTCTTTGCTCAACTGGGCACAACTGGCAACCACTGTCTGAATATGCTTCAGCTTGGCCAAAATGACACGAAGGTCATGGAATTTGGCACATACTAGTGTGAAAATCAGTTAGTTTGGTAATAGCTAAACTGAGGAGGCATCCAGCTGTCTGCCAGAGATGAAGACTGAGCAGGGGAAATGTCCCACATGCATGGAGCCTTTGGTTTGAAAAATTGTTTGCACTTTGTTAATTGATTTGTTCCTTTTCCTCATTTCTTCCATTGCTACTTTGTAAAAAAATGTTTTGTTTGATAGATTTCTCAAATGTGCGTTGCGTGCTTTGAATGATGAGTAATCCCAGCAGATCCCCTGAATGCAGGGTATGCCTTGTTTCATCTGTTTGAACAATCTTGCTTTCAAGCAGGAAGAAACTGCTGTGAGGCTTAGGAACCTTCAGGAGCGCAGATGTGTGCCCAGATAAATATGTCTATAAAACCTTGGGATGTTTGAAACATGCTGCTCTCAGGTTTTGTTTTCCTTTTACCTCCACAAAGAGCAGCATAATTTTTAACTAATTACGTGGCTTCTCAGCATTAAAGATACCCAGTTTCCTCCTGCCTGACAGAGGAAGAAAATCCAGAACCTTTGAAACCAGGATTTACTGATTGTTTAGAGACTTTTTGCATTGGTTTCTCTTAAAGTCCCCAAGCCCTGTATGTAGGGTTTCTGGATATTATAACCAGTTTCCAAAGCAGGGGAGGATGGCAGGTTCAGGATTACCCTGAACCATGATCACCTGGCAGCTTTTTCCACAGCTGGCTTAAACTGAGTTTAGATGGGCTGCCACATTCTCCTGCTCTCTCTCCCAGCACTCTCCATAGCCAGCAGTTTGGAGATGAAATCATTTTCCTGGTTAACTTTCGCCTGAATTGGGAGTTTCATGGTGTCTCTTACGCCAGCTGGTGCTTGGAGCCAACGTCATCAGGCCAGACCACGATGCATTTCATGGCTCCGTTGTCCATGGTGGTCTCGGCGTAGAAGCACTGCGGGAAGGCGAGCCCGAATGCCACCAGCCAGATGATCCCAATGATGACTCTGGTGCTTCCAGCAGAGAGCCTGGCCTTGAAGGGGTGAATGATGGCCACATACCTGCAAGAAACAGTGTAGTGCTTTTACAGTGTATAGTGCTTTTACAGTGAGGTTGGGAATCTGTACAACAACCGCAGCAAGAGCGAAAACTCACCGGGAGTGAGTGGGCTTTATATGAATAGAGACATTTTGACAGGTTCCAGGCTCTAAATAATGAGGAATTAAATCCTTTCTGAAGAGAATTATTGCAAGTCTTAGGGAAGGATTTATTAAACCCACGTGGATGGATGCTTCTGGTGTGAGGAGGAAACAGTCCTTTATGTCTTCTGCATACAGGTTTTGCAAGTGTTCCCCTTATAGAAATTTTTCATAGAATCCCAGAATGGTTTGGGTTGGAAGGCACCTTAAAGATTACCTAGTTCCAATGCCCAGCCATAGGCAGGACAACTTCCACTACCTCAGGTTGCTCCAAGCCCTGTCCAACCTGGCTTTGAACACATCTAGGGATGGGGCAGCCACAGGTCCTCTGGACACCTTGTGCTGGGGCTCACCTCCCTCACAGGGGAAGAATTTCATCCCAATATCCCATCTAACCCTTCACTCCATCAGTGTGAAGCCATTCCCCCCTTCCTGTCACTCCAGGCCCTTGTGAAAAGTGTTCTGGCTCTTTTATTTAAGTTATATTTGCAAGTGCCTTACCAAAAAAAGCCCAGCTAAGCATGCTTTTTCTTCCTAATTGTGTTCATCTCTGATACTTCATATTAGCACAAGAGCAGACTGGACTCTTGAGTATCCTTTACCCTGATTTTTTCCCCACTGAGTTTTAGCTATGGAAAACTCGTGCTGTCTGCCTCTGTCTGTGACTGCCCCAGCACTTGTGCTTGCAGAGGAGGGAAGGGCTGACCCTTTCATCCACACCTGCTCAGAGCCCTCAGGCTCATCTGACTATTGGATTACACACAAGCCCTCTGGTTTTAAGTTCCCTGTGTGGAAATGCACGGTGTTGTAACGAGTACGTAATCAATTATGCACTTCTTTTCATGCTATCCCTATTCTCATGGCTGTAACAAAGGCAAAGTAGAGTGGAAAATGCCCATTGCCTCCTGGTTTTCACAGAAAAAATCTGACAAATTGTGCTGTCTCTTGGCCAGGTTGTTGGTAGGGAGCTCTGCCCAGCTGCTGCTGCAGGACAGGCAGCACAGGGAGCAATCCAGGGCTGCACAGCAGCAGGGCCTTATTTAGCTATAAAATTTTCATGTCACTTCACTTTTCTTTAGTTTGCCATAGGCAGTGCTATACAGTGCTTGAGTCTGGTCAGGGAGAAATCCAGTGGTGGATATTCTCCAGAGTGTTTGCCCATGGAAGTGCCTGAAACCTGTGACCCTCAGTGAATGGCAAGTCCCGGGAACAAATGATGCCAGCCACTGTGCTGTCACTGCAGCCTGTGTTGCAGACATCAAAGGTGTTACAGGGCTGGGTGCAGGCTTTCCCACTCTGCCAGGGGTGCACCCTTAAGGCAAGCTGTGATTTTAGGTGAGCTCCTGCAAGTCGGGAGATTTATCAAACCTGCTGACATCTCCTGGCCCCTCTTGCTGTGTGGCAGCATGGCCTTTGCCCCCCCGCTGCTCGTGCTCCTTGTGCCCTCTCTCAGTGCCCCTGTGACATCCCAGGATGCTGGGACTACAATCTTTCTCTGCTCCTCATCCATGTAGATAAAACAAGCTGAATTTTGGACCCTCTTGTGCACTTTCCAACCAGGTCGTAGGAGGCTTTGCTGAGCGGAGTGTGAAACGCGAGCTGATCGATAAGGCTGCACTTCTGCCTCAAGCACTGCAGTGGGAACAGCTGCTCTGGGAACGGGGAAACCGAGTGATCCTAAACCCAACAGTGAGCAACAGCACCAGGGGCTTTTCCCTGCCAGACAAAAGTGACTTAGAGCTATCTCTGCTCAGCCTCCTTCCTTAAAATAAACCACTTCAGAAGATGTTGTTTTTATAGAAGTTAAACACTGGGGCTGAAGTGGACACAAGTTCTCTTAACAATAAATGGAAGCGTCGAGTTTCCAGGATCTATTTTAAGGCTAACCAGAGAATAGCTAAATATGGTTTGCAGTGAGGTGCCAAGTTCTCTTTCTGATCTGTGCCATGTGACTGAAGAGATTTTGGCTATATAGGTGCTTTCACCAAAAATCCCCAAGGAACAAGAGTAGGAAGACAGGACAACAGGCTGAAACAGCTTTTTAAAAATATTCTTTGTCAGACAACATGTATAAAATAGCAGCTAACAACAGCCCTTGATTTACAGCCAGGAGCAGCAAAAGAGTATTTGAGTACAAAACCGAGCTGCCATTGATTCTAAATAGGGATTTGCTTTCATCTGGACAACTGCAGATTGACAAACACGTCCCTCAGCCCTGTCCTCGTGAGCTGTCCCGCACTGTGCCCTGTCCCCAGCTCCTGCACAGGTTTCAGCGGGCATTACACGTGAGGAAAAGCTCTCTTCCCTGTCCTAGCCTGTTTATCTGGTGTGATTGGTGTGTGAGATTGCTTGCTGAGGCTGGGTGTGCCGGGCTGATGTGAGCTGCGACCCCGATGGCTCAGGCAGCAAAGCTTTTCGCTACTCGGGAGGCTGCAGAGGGACTCTGGCTCCCCTCCCGAGGGAGCTGCAAGGGCCCTTGTGGATACGGGAGACCTGAAGGAAGCTGCCAAGCCAACAGCAGGGCTTTGATAAAGGAGTGCCGGTATTTCACTCCTTTGATAAAGGAGTGCCGGTATTTCACTCCTTTGATAAAGGAGCGCCGGTATTTTGGCGGGTCAGGCTGCCCCAGGGAAGTCCTTCACCGTGAGGCTGCGGCAGGGAGAGGGGAAGGATGGAAGGAAGGAGGGCAGAGAGCCTAAAGGGAAATAACCTTTGCTTGCACACAGCATTGCCTTTAAGGGAGGAAACTCCCACAGGCTTTTGGCCACTTTCTAGTGAAAAGGAAAACCAGTTTCGTGCTATTTAACAATGAGCTGTAAACACAGTCAGACTCCAGAAATTAAAACTTAAGTAAAAGTGACTCGGCAGTTGGAAGTGAATTTTCTGAAAATACCAAATTGCCCCAAAAGTCAAACAGAATCACTGTAATTACTTCCCTCCCTCTCAGAATAAGTCATTCTAATGAACCAGGGGAGCAGACTCTGCCATTTCTAATCTAATTCCCATTATTTCTGGGGGTTTGCTGGACTTACAGCAGGAATAGGGCTGCTGATAGTTTCAGCAGCCTGCAGCATATTCTCCTTTTTACAGATCTATCAGTCTTGTGGTTTAAAAAAAACCCAACAAAGCCATAGAAGTGCTTTCAGGATGATTGGGAAACAATTTATGATCAATAATGTGGTAACAACAAAAATAGCAGCCACTTCCACTCGTTACAGATTCGAGTGTGATTCAGACCAGGGATAAAAACCAGAAGATCACGCCATAATTAGCATCAAACCCCACAGTCTGGTACTCCTTCCAGTTTGCTGAAAAGGCACCTGACAGAGTGGGGGCCAACTGCACAAACTATTGCAATGATTTTTTTCATGACTTACAGGGGATCTTTTCAGACCTCATCTTCTCCATTCGCCTCTTACCTCTCTGCAGCCACGGCTGTCATGGAGTAAATGCTCACAAACACTGCAGTGATGGGGAACCAGTTCTGAAACCTGCAGAATTCCTCACCAAAATACCAGACGTTGTGGCTGGCATAGATAAAATTGAAGATGGTGTTGAAAGCGGACATCAGCAGGTCCGAAAGAGCCAAGTTAACGATGAAGTAATTGGTAGCGGTCCTCATCCTCCTGTGCGCCAGAATAATCCAGATGACGGCGGCGTTGCCAAGGATGGATGTGATAACGATGAAGGAGTAGGTGATGGCCCACAGAGCAATCCTCCAGCCCGGCTGGCTGAACTGGGTTGCCGCCGTCCAGTTGCCGCCGTCCTCGAGGGAGCCAGCCTGAGAAACGTTGCTCGTGTTAAAAACGGAAAATATGCCCATGGCTTTTCACTTCTTGTAAGTGTAAAAGAAAATCTTCTGGCATCTGCTCATTTCCTTGCAGTAGATGCTGGTTTGTGAATTTCCATGCATTTAACCAAGTGCTGTTAAAAGGACCTCGGGATGAGCTGTCTCATGTCTTCTCGTCCTGTTTTCCAAGTGATGCAATGCAGTTCCAGGAGGAGATGAGCGATGCCAAGGGACTCCTCCTTCTTCCCTGGCATTTTAACCTATGCTTGAAGAGCAAAAAACTAAAGTCTTCAAGTTTTTTTTCTCTCTAAAAAAGGAATAAAAAAAAAGGGAAAGGAGGATGTTTTCCAGGCCAGCGGCAAGAGATGTCTTCCTTTAGATTACTTTTAGGGACAAGAGAACATAAATGGAAGCCAAAAAACACTTCAGTCCAAGTAGAAATTCTTTGTCAGGGCAGCAGTTTTCTAAAGCACCAGGTGTCTGAATCCCCTGCAGTGGGACTGAGGATGCTTGCTGTTCTTTCCCTGTGCAACTATTAAGCATAAGGCAGGAGTTGCAGTGGGATAAAATCTCAACAGGTTTTAAGGGGATTTTGAAAGGAGGTGGAGTCTCTTGCAGGGGAAAACTAAACAACCAATTTGACATCAAATCAAATGTGGCAAAGTGGTATGAGAAGCTTCCCCCCCTTGCTGCACTCAGTTAGTTTTGAATATCCTCTGCAATGGCCGCGCTGCTCTGTCAGGATTTTACAGGCTCAGGGTAGTTACTTCACCAGGTTTACCAGTCCTGCAATCCTCATGTTTCCAGGACCCTGCCTGTCTTCCTGTGAGCTCTCACAGCAAGAGAGAAACTATATTCTATGCAATTCAGCAAGAGCCTTCCTTTTGGATGGCTGCATCCCCGTTCCCAGTGTGTGCTGTAGGAACTTGGTGACCTCATGCATGCAGAAATTTTGGGTTCTTGTAGGAAAGAGGAACCCCTGACTCTGCTCGGAGCCCAGCGCTCCTGCTCGCTGTCAGCTTAAAGCAAAACAGAAGTGACACACTGAGGCTGAGATTTCCAAGAGTACTTGGCACTGACTCATGCCTGCTTGACTGGGAGCTGAAGGGGTTTCAGGTATGAAAAGCTGCCTTCAGGGTTCAGAGTGCCTGTAGTGCTGGGATGACAGTAGCTTTCCAGCTCCTGGAGCTGCTGGAACTGCAGTCGTGCCAGGCTCTCCTGTAACCGGGCAGTGCTTATCAGTTCAGGATCCTTTGCACCAGCTCAGCCCAGAATCTTTCCTTGCTTCATTCATTTCTGGAGGCAGCCTTGAGTTAACCCATCACCTAACCAACTCTTTCAAGCAGGTTTTCTCTGTTACAATATTGCCCAAGTGTTGCTTTTAAAGAAATCAATACCTGTAGTCCTGCCTGTATTGTTTCCTCCTCTTCCCTGCAGGTAATCCCTCTCACTTCCCTACCCAGAAACTGAAAAGGTACACTTGTACCTATCTTCTAGAGTGCATTTCAAAGCTCTTCCAGGTGCTTCTTCAAAGTCTTACACCTCATTAAACAGCTTAGGGACCTTCCACTTTCTGTACCCAATTCAGGAGGGCTGTTGATGACTTGGAATACGAATTCAATAGCTAATAGTGTTCTTCAATATATTTTTTTTAATATGCTGTCTGAAATCCCTGCAAATTTGAATGAGAATAGGAGCAAAAACCTCCATACATTTTGCTGGGAGTGCACTAAAGTGCTTCATCAGTTTTGGAAAGTAGAATGGAAGCAAGTGCTCAGAAAAAGGGCTGCACTTGTTGACCCTTCAGTGGGAAAGCTGTAACCTCTCTCAGCTGACCTTGAAGACATTCAAGGTGCTCAGGTTTCTTAGGAACCTTCTTGTGAACCATCTGCCCCGGTCTCTGATCTGTTACTCAGGCGATAATCGAAGAGCAGCCACCCTTTGGTCAATATTTCATCGTACGAGTCAGGAGGGATTTGCCTTCCTGTATCCACACCCACACCTTTTATTCCTTTGCTGGTTGTGCATTGACAAGGTTATCATCCTGGAGCCTGGCCAGCGATTTAGAGAGTGCTATCAGCCTTTGACTTGAAAACTGGAGCAATTTTTGACACAGGCTGGCTCCAGATCCCTCAGGGAAGTCACATTTGCCTGAGACAGTGGGTAAAACCTGCCTCACCAGTGGTTTTGGAGTTACACCAGAGAAAGGGACTACCTGAGAGCAGGGGGTTTGGGTTTGGCTGGTTTCACTGTTGTTTTTATTGTGGGCAGGATTGTCAAGGCCAAACGTTGCTGTGCTGAGTCACCAGTCCCAGGTCTGAGCAAAGGGTGAGAGATGCAAACAAAAGACGCCGTCTGCAAGGCCAGGAGGGGTGATTGAGGGGTGTTCTGTGCTTTGGAAACATAATACAAGGCAATACACAGTAGAGGCTTTAATTGTGTTGCAAGTTGGACTCTGCTTTTGGAGGAAGAACCTTTGTCAGGGGACAGCTCTGAGAGCAGGGCATGAGGACCATGAGCATCCACCTTGGGTGGGGCAAAGTGCAGCTGGCCTGTGGCTTCCTCAGCCAGACGTGGGCTGGAAGGAAGCAGCAAAATTGCCTCTGGTAGCACTGAAAAGCTTTGGGTCTTTCTGACATGGTTTGGTGCAGGGCTAGCTGTAATTCACTTCTTTCTGCAGAGCTCCTAAAGCCCTGGGGCAAATGCTTTGCACTCCATGGCTCTTGGTGTCTCTAGGACAACCCCTGGCGATGAGTGAGGAAATGTGGAAGTTACTGATCCTTAATGTGAACAAAACCACTGCTAGCTGTGCTGTTGGATGGTCCCAGGAGCAGAGGCTGTAATGAACAATCTGCCAGGCTCTTGGCTGGAAAACTGCAGCCCTGTGCTGCACTGGGCTCAGGGGGAGAGAACGCAACCCCGATGGACCCTCAGGCAGTTCACAACATCTTACTTTAACCACTGTTTGCTGCTCAACTATAACCGTGTCCAGAAATCTTGCCATTTGTATAGACATGGTCTGGGATTCAGGAAAAGAACGGGATTGCCTCATTATTGTCGTGCAGTTTCAAAACAGGAACTTGTTTTGATACATTGACTCAGTTCTGAGGGAAAACAACAGGAAAACGGACACTCCTTTACTCAGCTTCCCCACCCAGCAGCACGTGCCCCGAAATTTTATGCGCAGGAATCAGCACAAAGGACGAGGTAAGGTATTTAAAAATTCAAACCAGAACAATTAATTTAGTTAAAAAGTCAAACAAGGAAGATGCCTAAGTGACGAGAACATGCTTGGATGTGAATGACACCCCTGAGACACGAAGACCATGTGACAGACACTAATTCCCAGCAACTATATGTGATGGGATTTCCAGCCTGCATGCCATTGCTAAGTGTCAGGGATATTTGCAAATCTCTCTGAAAATTGAAGTTGTTGATGTTTTAGAGGATGACTGCTCTAGGGCATTGTATTACTGTCAGAAACATTAGAGGTGAAGAGCTGGTCTGTTGCTGGGAGTGTCCTGGGCTGGATTGTTTTCCAGAAGCAGAATGTGGTAGCATTGCAGGCGATAGCAATAGTACTTTTTAATAGTAGAATTATCCAGGGACATTTTTTAGCCTTTAGAAACGAGATTTTGGTGCATTGTATGACCTAAAGAAATGATGTGTGACTGAATGTTTACACAGGTCTCATACTCAGCTCAGAGGTTTTCCAGTCTCTTTGCTAGGTAACTTAAGGATAAATGCTGCCCCACTTCATCTCCTCTGACACCAGACACTGATTTTCAATGCCATCTGTCTCTGCTCCGGGCCAGGGTGAAACAACCGACTCTGTGACAGTTGTCTGCCACTTTGAATGAGACTTTTTTTCCCCGGGGGAAAATAGCCCTTTGTGGGACAGGAGTGCAGCACTGCGGGCTTGAAAGAGCTTATTTCATCTCGGAGGCATGAATGGCGTTTGCAGTTCATGATCGCCGGGTCAGACCCGTCGCGGACCCACTGTCACATCAGCGGGACGGGGACGGACGCCGCCGTGGGCACAGACCGTGGGCAGCGCAATATGCCCAGTAGCTGCTGTTACTGGCAGGACGTGACCCTCTTTGCATGTGCAACCACGTGGGTCACACAAAGAGAGGTAAATGCCCTGGCAACGCTTCCTCGTGCCGGTGCAGGGTGTAGGGATTCTGCTTTGCCACGTTTTTGGATGCTCCACCAAAAATCTGAGCGCCCACGCAGCGGCTTCCCACGGCCGTATTTTTGTCCCGGCTGTTTTAATGGCGATGGCAGAGGTCTGGGGATGCGGGTAGCGCTGCCAGATTCCCGCTGGAGCAGCCAGATCGATTTCTCCTGCCGCCTCCAGCTGCGGGGCTTATCCCGACCGAGCGGCCGGGCGTCTGTTTGCCGAGGGAACTGAAGGGAAAAAATAAAAAAAAAATAAAAAAAATAAAAAAAAATTAAAAAAAATAAAAAAAAAGAGAAAAAAAGGCGAGGAGAAGAGAAAAGAGAGAAANAGGATGGCGGCGGGAGACCCGGAGCAGGCGCGCTACTGCGGGCGGCTCTCCTACCTGTGCCTGAAGCTCAGCCTCATCACCTACTCCACCACGTTCTGGGTGAGCGGCTCCCCCGCGGGGCGCGGGGCGCGCTCGGAGCGGTCCCGCCCGCCGCGGGGCTCCGCGCTCGGGCGGTGGATGGATGTTTGTGCCGCTGAGGCGGCGGCTGTCGCTCCCGAGGCCGTGGGTGTCACACCCGTGGCCGTGGGTGCAGCGCCCCGTCCTTGCCGAGGGACTGACAAACTGGTTTTGGCGGATGGGGACTTGCGGGGGTTGGAAGTTTGGCAGGTGAAAATCGTTCAGGTGCGTATTGAAATGCAGCTCTGCCCCGCAGGGGAGGTGGGCAAATAGAGCCTTTGCCCTACAGCGTCACTCCCCGGTGGTGGATTGGGTATGTCCCGTCCTGAGCCTCGGCAGGATGAGGCTGCCAGGCTTTACAGAGTTACAGGTGTCTGGCACTTGCTGGCCTCATCCCGGTGTTTGGTCGAGCCAGAGAGTCGCAGGTGATGGGTCCAGACTATGACCACTGAGTTGTGAGATGGGGTGAATCCACGCCAGGCACCCCCCGGGCTGGAAGGAGCCCTTGGGGCCCTTTGCAAGTGCTCTCTGTAAGCACTGGGGTTTTTAAAAGTGCTTTTTTCAGGCTCTGGGGTACTGGGAAGATGCTGGCTTCAGGTGGTGCTGATGTCAGAGGTGCTCAGGCAGGGTGTTTTCCGTCTGGCTTTTTCACTTGAAATGCTGCTTAAGTTCTAGTTTGGCTGGTCTGTTTTTGTCTGGCACGGTTTTTACCAGTTGGGAGCATAAGGCTTTTGCTTTGCTGCGTGGGGGAAGAGGCTTAGGTCCACCAGGTTTGATAGTGAGTGTCAGATTCACCCTGGGATTTAATGAACAAAGATTGAAATGCGAAGTGTTGGGGTGTAATTCAGGCTTTTTGGGATCTCAGATAGCTTTTGTCTGTCTTAGCAGACAAACCAACCCTTGGGTTTAGACTCCTGATGCTCCCTGTGCTCCTCCACAGCTATTCTGCAGTTGTGAGTTTCAGAAAAGGGAAATTCAAATTTGTTGTGTTATTTTTCAGACCCTTTTTTGCAGCATATCCTTCGTGAAGGACCGTGCTCCTTGTCTGCTCTGCGTTTTCTGTCGGCAGCAAGGGCACTCGCTGGTGGGATGTAAACATTCATGTGGTGGCAGAGAAAGGGCCCTTCTCAAACCATCCTGGGAGGACAAAGCCTCTTTCAGGCAGCCTGAGGATTTTATTTACTCTTTGTAGTTGCTCGCTCTGGATTTTCAATGCTCTGCCCTCGTTTATAAACGAGAGCTTCCATTTGTTGGCCGGGGGAGATGGATTGCTCTGGGAGGGGGGAGGATGGGGGCTGTGAGAGGGGGAAGGAAGGATGGGGAGTGACAGGGAATTGTTTTGGGAAGGCTGGTGCTGGGCAGCATCCTGCTGGCACTGGGGCCAAGCACGCGCCGCGTTGTGCGAGGCGTGTGGGCTTCGCTCGCGGGGTTTTCTTTTGTTGCAGCTTAGCAAAGCAGATCTCATCAGCTGGAAATGTCAGTTCTCTTCTCAGCACTGCTCTTCTCGCTGAGTTCGTTGTTTTGGGGTTTTTTTCTTTAATCAGTGTAAATGGGAGCAAAGCTTGGCTGTGGGAGTGTTGGCTTTCTTGAAATTCGGGGGGTTTGTGATGTTCCGCTGCTGTTCGGGGCTTTGACCCGCTGGGTGCTGAGTTCCTTCCCTCCCTCCCTGCTGTTGCAATTCTCTGCTACCTTGTGAGTGATGAAGTCCCAGATTTGAGTCCCCAGGATGGCTTTAAACCACCAGGAACTGAATACCAGCCTTATCCAAAGCACAAATGTCGGGGGGGATGTTTGCTACAGGCCTTGTGGTCTTCCCCTGTCGCCAAGGGCTTTTTTAAAAACCAGCTGTCACCGTAACTTTTCCAGACACCTCTTTTGCTGGTGAATGGGGCTGTAATGTAATTTTCTTGCCCAACTGAAACAAAATCCAGCATTTTAAGCAGAAGGTGCTGTTGTTGAGCTTTATTTAAGAAAAAGAACTGTAAATACAGGGTTAAAGCTTCTGCTTATAAATAAATAAATAAATGCTTCTCCTTTCTCTTGGGAAAACAACTTCTGTGTGTGCAAAAGCCCCAGAGAAATCCCCTGGGATTTGCTGGTGGATGCTCATTTAATGTGAGTCAGGACAGTTAATTTTTCCTGTGTACACAGCTGGAATTGCCAAGCTGGGAGCTGTTGTGGAGGATGCAGGATGTAAACAGTCCCTGTGCCCTGGGCTCCCGAGGCAGGGGTTGTGTTCCCACCCCAGGCACAGGAAGAGAGAGCACAGAGAAAAGAAGAGACTTGGGTGGGATGGCTGCTGGGTTAGCACTTCTGCTTGCCATGAGTAAAGACTGCTGTTGGTTTGACCATATTAAGGGTTGAAAAGATTTTTTATTAAATGCTTAAGAAAATAGAAGATAATGAAAGCATAAATCTTGGAGGGAGTGGGAGCACAAATGGAAGTGGAAAGGGGTGAAGATATGTGTATATGAAGATGCTATATGTATTTATGTATCTTAAGTTCTTAAAGTAGGAAGTATCTTGTATTTTACTTACAGGCACCTTTTAGTCAAAAACCTCCTGAAATTTAACACTTTGATCAGAAAACTATGGTTAAGAAAAAGACATTTCAGTAAAAAGTTCTAGTCTTGAAACAACACTCTTCTGAAATTCTGATAAACCCTATCAAGCTTTAATACCTGTGGTTTATGTCCAGTGTTTCTTTTTTTTTTTTTTACTTTTTAAACAAGGGATCTACCAGGCAGGAGTTATTGTTGTTAATGGCACTTCAGTGTTTGCAGAAGAATCTGATTTTGGGGTTACTCTCAATTTGCTCAAATTTTAAGTTGCTTTTTAAACAGCTTCAGTATATTTCCTTTCTATGGGTGAACCCTCCTGAGAATCTTCTCTCTTTAAATGACAAATTGTTGGCATTCCCTCCATATTGTCCTTT
Organism: Urocynchramus pylzowi; assembly: GCA_013397555.1. Classification (NCBI taxonomy): domain Eukaryota; kingdom Metazoa; phylum Chordata; class Aves; order Passeriformes; family Fringillidae; genus Urocynchramus; species Urocynchramus pylzowi. The sequence continues at coordinate 56,383 of VZRH01004837.1, forward strand.
GGTGGCATTATTCATTTCCATAGAAAATCAAGAACTTCCAGTAAGTTGCTATTTATTTTAAGATATCCCATAATTAAAAAAGTATTTCAGCTGTTTGGCTCATGGACTCGTAACTCACATCGTGCATCCCTCTAGCCCTTTGTCTGGGATTTATTGTGTCATATCCAAAATTAAGAAGTGAAATTAAAAATTAAGAAGTATAATTAAGAAGCATGGGTGTGCAGAGAGCAGACTCGTGTTTCCCGTGGAAATGTCAGGTCAGGAAGGGGGAGTGTTGTTTATCAGCTTGCCACAATGATTGATTTGTGGCTGGTCTCTTCCCTGATGATGTGTCTGGCTGTTGGAGTCAGCAGCAAAGTTTTTCCACTGCAATTTTTGTAATTAAGTATTGTGGGCTATTTTTAATTTTAATTAATTCAGCATAATTCAAAGTGATTTGCAGCACACTGTAATTTTAATACCAAATGATTTAGACTTATCTGATTATTTTGATTGAAATATCTTTACCTTGTTAAATTAAATATGTCCCTTCCTATTTCCCTTGTCAGCTTTATCTGAAGTGACATCATTTCAAACTTGGTTCTTTGTTTTGTTTTGTTTTTGTTTTTTTTAATTTAGTTTTTAATCTGGTGCCTTTCTCCTGATGGCAGGAGGAGTGGAGGTATAGGAAAGATCTGATTGTATTTACTGAGCCTAAATACAGTAGGAGTTAATATGAAGGGACAGATAGGCTGTTTGCTGACCAGCTTAGAAACTGGGTGATGTTAGAGGCACATATATATTTCTATATATTTATACACACAGAGAGAAGGACAGACAGACACGTAAAGGAGGGTCATTAATGCCATGGCAGTGGCTCATATATGTAATATATGTGATCTCAGATGGGTAATAAATTACATTTCAGGCAGTGATGTATATTTTGATTAGTTTAACTTCCAGAAATATATGATGAAATATATTTTTGATGTGAACAAGTTTCATTTTTTTTTCCAACTCAGCTCTTTTTCTTCTTTAGTCTTTGAGGGTTTTTAATTTTTTTTTTTAATCCAAACTTCTGCTTTGGATGTTTCATTGTTTATAATGAATCCTGAAGTGAGCAGTGACAGGTTCCTGTGTACTCACAGCCTGTCATCTCTGTGTTTACTGGCAGAAAAAATAACATCCCTGCTCTCCTCTGTTTCTCTTCCAGGTGATCGGAGCCCTCGTCCTCGCCGTTGGGATTTATGCAGAAATTGAAAGACAGAAGTACAAAACTCTAGAAAGTGCCTTTTTAGCCCCAGCAATTATTTTAATACTCTTGGGCATTGTAATGTTCCTGGTATCCTTTGTGGGTGTACTGGCTTCTCTGAGAGACAATTTATGCCTACTGCAAGCAGTAAGTGTTGGAATTTTTATTCCTTTTTATTCTAAGGCTTGTTGCTTTTGCTTTCCACTGTCCTCTGAATTCACGTCCAGAACTATGTCTGCACTGAAAAATATTTTAACAAGGTTGCTTTTTAAAAAGTTTTAGTTAAATCTGAGTTTAGTGGCTGTGGTCCCTCCCTCAGGGAGCAGCAGCAGCATTGGGTCTTGCCAGCGACAGGAGCAGCGAGGGTCCGAGCCCAGCACTGGATAAAGGAGCTTCCCAGCGGTTCAGGTGTTATGGGAAATAACCAGGAATGTGAGTTATTATCAGTCACTGTGTATCTTGTGCAAACTCAGCTGCTGACATGCCACTTGATGCTGGCTGCTCGTTTCAGCCCAGAGGAAGCAGCTCAAGAGAGAAGCCCTGGCTCAGTGGCCAGAGTCTGTCTGTCCTCCCCTGGGAAGTGCACTGCAGAGGGGAGATGGAGAAATGGGTGTTCAAACTCAGCTGTGGAGCTCAGGCCTTTGAGAGAAGGGCCCAGAGGGTGAAATGAAAGGCACAAGTTTTTATTTCTCCAGTACCTCTGAAAAGGTGAATTTTAGGGAAATTCCTGTGGTTGCAGATGGAAGCTGCACATGTGATTAATTAAAATAAAAGTGTGCAAACTTTGTTTTCACCTGCACAGAATCACACAGAGTTTGGGTTGGAAGGGACCTTTTAAAGGCCACCTAGTCTGACCCCCTTGCAATGAGCAGGGTCGCCTTCCACTAGACCAGGTTGCTCAAAACCCGACCCAACCTGGCCTTGTCACATCAGGTCAGTCTAACAAAATGCTAAATTCGTGGTTTGTTCTGGAGGGCAAAGCCAGAAATAACCATGGATTTTGAAGTTATACTGGAATTTTACTGAGAGCCCCTCCTTAGGCTTCTTCCCACTGAGCGTGGTGGTGCGTCAGATGCCAGTAACATTTTCTGTTCCCATCCTAGTAGCAAACCCAGCTGGGTATTGAACAAAGCAAGTCCCTGATGCCAGCTTCCCAGGCTGATTCCAGATTTAGCAGGAGAAAAGATACCTGTCTGGTGCATTCCTGCCACTGAGCACACAGAAGTTAAAGCAGCTTTCAGGGGAGAGCATTAGGGATTATTTTCAGACAAGGGATCTTAAAACTTCACTCCTGATGAAGTTCATTGTTACACAGCAGACCTAAATTCGCTCAACACCTGTCTTTTATGCCTGAAGGGGTGGAAAAACATTTCAAGTACTGGCATGCTGCAGCTCTCTCACAGTGCAATGGATTTTTTCATATTTTTCACGTTTTGCACACGCTTTGATGGGCAGTCGTGGATGCACACGTGGTTGTGTGTGAGTGCATTTGTGAGCATGTGTATATACACAGGCAAGTAAATGTGGGAAGCAACACATTAAAAGCTACTAAGCCTGGAATTTTGCTTTGATTTAGCACTGGCAGTGTAGAAGAAGGTGGTTTGGATTATCTTAAGGTGTGCTGCTTTATCCACTAATTGAAAGCTAACAGGTAAGTGCTGGTTTTGTAGGAAACATAAAAACATGAAGTGTGGTGTGGTTTGTAGTAGTCCATCAGTGTGCTTCTCTGGGATGCTGGTGTGGAAAAGAGTATCTTGGCAGGATAATTTCATCTAATGGTTTTGAGTCCATTCAGAGCAGAAAAATAACGTGCTTGCCAATTGGGCAAAACCCAGAATAAATTAAGTGAGGAAAAAAGGCTTTCTCATGACATTGACGGTTTCATAAGAAGAAACCCATAATTTTATATTTTCTTTTAAAATGCCATGCTGAAAGCCAAGTCTACTGGCAATTGAATGCTGGACTTAAAGGAACTAATTGAAAGAGTAATTGGAGTTCTGTCTAATGACTCACTTGCACTTGTTTTCCTGCAGTTCATGTACATCCTTGGTATCTGCCTGCTGATCGAGCTGACAGGTGGAGTGGTGGCCCTGATCTTCAGGAACCAGGTGAGCTGCTTGCTCCAGGTGTTGATATGATTGAGCTCTGCTCAATAACAGCTGCTCAAGTTGTCACCTGAGCCCTCACTGATAGAGCTCTGGAGACAGGTCCAGGCTTTTCAGGGCTCAGCAATGGGGTTTGCCACCGTTCTGGAGACGAATCCCAGATTAAGGAACTTGGAGGAAATCTGGTGGCTACAAATGTGCAATACAGCCAAAATGAGTTTCCAGCTCTTCGTGGATGACAAAATACTTTCTTCTGTTTTGCCATCTGGGTCTGACTGCTAATTTGGGATGTTTCCAGATGGATTTGGAGGCTGTTGTTTTTTAATGGCCCAAATGTTTTGCCTCGGTTAAAGGACAGCTCTTCCCTGCCCACATCCATAAGCAACCTAACAAATTTATAGAGGAGACTCCATCATTGACAAGCATGCTATAACTGTGTTCAACCCTTGATTTTTTCTGCACAGAAGACAGCAGTCTATTTTATTCAGTTAGAAATGCTTTAAAACATAAGTGTTTTCACTATGGCAAGTACTAGATGTCTATGCTTTGATTTATAGCAGGACAGCTATGCTTAGGGACAGCTTTCTTCTCTTGTTTTTCAAGGTTAATGGAGAAGTTTGGGTTAATATGGGGAGAACAAGAAAGTATTTATGGAAGCTTAGTGTAGTAGCCTCTATGTATGTCCTGTTTGTTTTGCATGTCATGTGCATTTTCCCCATTTCTTTATCTACTTCCTTTTCAAATCTGTAGAGTCCAAATGAGGTTATTAACCAGTTAGGAGAGTCCTGTATTATTTCTTATCACTGATGTGATAATCCTTTCTGTTCTGGTTAGTTTGTAAGTGTTGCAGTCTGTAATACTGAGAAGATGAGTGGGTGTATTTCAGGTTTTCTGACCTGTAAGGCTTAAACTTTGTCCATTTCAGCAGCTGGATTGAAAGGAAAGTTGTTACATTCTGGTAGTGATTAGTCCCTGGTTTTGCTGTGCTGAGATTATGCTGGATCTTGAAAATTACATGCTCTTTTTTTTTTTTTCTCTCATCTTCTGAACTTTAAAAACACTTTGTTGATTTCATTTTAATATATCATGCTGAGGAGACACCATTTTGTAGCTGCTGTCGCCGCACTGCCATATTTCTCAAAACAACCACTGTAAAACATACAAACAGGCCTTTTTTTCCACTCCATGTGGAATGAAGCTCTCTATCTGGCAATTATGGACTCTTTGGAAAATCAAATTAATGGAAAATTCAGGGAAAGTAAAATTCATGGACGGTGGTGACACAGTCAAGTCTTGTTGCTCGGGGCGTGGTGCAGACCACGGTGCCAAGATCCACCCCCCAACCCCACTGCTCTGTCATCCGAAAGAGGATGAGGGTCCCCAGTGACAGGGATCCTGGGATATCCCAGGGATGGTGGGACCATCTCTGGGAGATGCTGGGAGAGTCTCAGCAGTGAGAGGTGTCACACTGCTGGGACTTGCCAGCCCAAACCCAGCAGTGAGGCTGCTTCCGTAGAGAACAGATGGTTGGTCCCTGCAGGGCTGTGCTAAAATTTGTTTTTAACAAGTGCTTTGGTTTTTTCTCAAAAAAAAGAAAAAAAGCCTTTTCTTTTGTGCTGATCAGTTACACTTGTCACTTGGAACACTTGAACCTGCTCTTCTAATTCTGTTCCAGCCCATGTACCCATCGTGTAACCCATGAATCTTGTTTTCCTTTTGCTTTCTAGACAATCAAATTTTTGAATGATAACATTAGAAGAGGAATTGAGAATTACTATGATGATTTAGACTTCAAGAACATCATGGATTCTGTTCAAAAGCAGGTTTGTTGTTTTTTTTTTTTTTTCCCCTTGGACTAAATCAGAAACAGCTTTGAGTTTTTCCAGTGTTGTGACAATCAAGTTGTTACTGATGAGCAGGATGAGATCTTGTGTGTCATCTCTTATGGTGTTGCTGCTGAGGTCAGGGCTCATCCAGCATTCCAGCTGGCATTTAAAACCCACTTACATCACTGCAAAGAGAGGGCCAAAATGCAGCTTTTGCCTTGGCAGGTGCAGTTCAAATGCTCGAGGTCAGGTCCTACAAACCTGTAGGTTTATAGTGGCCCCACAGCTGGATTGAGACAAATTCATCCTAAATTCCAGCCATGGCCTGGCACTCAGCACTTCTGCTGGCTGGTCCAGGAGGTTGAGAAGCATCTTGTTAACAGGAGGCATTGGATAAAGAGAAATGAGGTGGCATTTAGGCTGCCACAACCTGATCCATTGTGTGGCTGCTCGAGGGCATGCACAGAGCTCTTTAACAAGGTGGTTATTGGAGGAAATACCAGTGGAAGAATATCTACCTGCAATTAAAATTCAGAAACTGTGGTGAGCCCAGCTGGGCATTACTTAATGGCACGTGGCGTTGACTCACAGCCTTTTTTGGTTTTTTTTTTTTTAATAAGGCTGATCTGTTGAAATGTTTATTGGGTTATTGAGGAGTTCTGCCATGCAGTTCAGAGGCTGTAGAAGGAGCAAAAAGTGCTCAGGAATGTGATGTCCATGACCATGCCAAGTAATGGTTATTAAAAAGATTGACTTAGGAAGTGATACATACATTCTAGGACATCGTTATGGAGATGGCAGCCTGCTTTGGAAAACACAGTGAGCATGGAAAGTCTGTCAGAAGCAGACCATCCTGAGGAAATTTTGTCAGTAGACTTCATAATGCTTTAAATTTTCCATGCACTGCCCAAAATTATGGGTACATACAGCGAGAGCACACGTTAGTGGTTAAATGAGCTCCTCCTTTTCCCTTCGTTTAAATTATAAAGTGAATATTTATATTAAGTCAGTGTAAACTTACAGCATTTGTTTGCCAGCTTTCAGTTATTCTGAATTACACCCACAGTCTTTTGGTGAGATTAATTTATGCCTTAAAGCAATGCTTTTGTCTTTTAGATCCAGTTGGAAATGTAGTTGTAATCCTTAAAGCAACTGCAGAGGTAGATTACAGGTCAAGATAGAGTCAATGTAAAAACACTACTTAATGATGTCCAGAGCTGGAAAGATAATTTTTCAGCTCAGAAAAGATGGGAGGTGGAACTTGGCACCGTGTGCTCTGGCACCCTGGGTTATAGTTCAACGGGTGACAGAGAAGTATTATCTTTAATTCTTTTTAATTGTATTTATCATGTACATTCATACATGCCGTGCTGATAAAATGACAGAATTTTTGGTAGCTCAGAGCTTTTAAAATTGATTTATTCTTACTTTGTTTTCTACTCGTTCAAAGAGTTTAAGGTGCAAATATTTTTTTCCCATTTCCTTTTGGAATCATAGAACCATTTGGGTTGGAGAAGACCTTTAAAATCATTGAGTTTTTTGGTTTTTTTTTTTTTTTTTTTCTCCAGTTCAAGTGTTGTGGTGGGGAAGATTACAGAGATTGGTCCCAAAATGTGTACCACAACTGTGCAGCTCCAGGACCCCTGGCTTGTGGGGTGCCCTACACTTGCTGCATCAAAAATAAGGTAAGTCCTGGCACCCCAGCATCACTGGTGTTCACTCAAAAACCTGACTTTAGGAAGTCTGGGGTAGGAAGTGAAGGAAAATGGGTCCTTTCCTCCACTAATGGATCTGTGGGTCTTGACAGCTTGAAAGGGAGAAAATAATGGATTAGATGTGTTGGCTGTGGTCCATTTTACTGACCCACTTCCTAGCCCCCGAAGGGATGTGGGGAGCTCCACTAATCTCATGGCTCTCCTGAACCAGAGCTGCTTAAAATTCAGTTTTGCTGATGTTTTCTCCAGGGTTTGCTACTCCAGCTTTGCCAGGAAGCCTGGGACCTGGTGGTTTCTGTGGGTGGGGGGTCAGAGTGATGTGTTCCAGCTGCTGTGTGAATTAAAAACCACACAGAGTGACCTTGTCACCTCCAGAACAATCCAAAAATGGGGGCAACTGACCTCAGGGTGAGGGCATGCTTGTGGGCACAGGTCTGCCCCAACCTGTCCTTGAAAACTACCTGCCTCTAAAATCCTGAAAGGACTGGATCTGAACCAGTTTCTCAGTCTGTGATTAACTGGTCCTAACTGGTGCTGACAGCACTAGGAGCAGGCATTTTCACATTTTCATGCAAGTGTGTTTTAATTAATTCTGTAATTCACTGCTCTTCATTTGAGGGATGCATCTAACGCTGAATTTGATAAAAAAACTATTCTTCAACTACTCCAGTCCAGGCACTCCCTGCCTCACTGGGGTTTGGTCTCTAGTCTGAATGAGAGACAGAGAGATTGGGTGTGTGTAAGAGCAGAGCTCATGGTGGATATCCTGCTGCTGCCTGGTTTGGGCTGCCCTTTCAACATCTGCCTTGAGTGTGGCTGTTTAATTAGAAAAAAAGGAAAAATAGATGCAGGGGTTATGTCAGTAATCCTCCTAGGTGTTGCTGAGAAATGTGTGTCACAGGAAGGTGTTTATTACATGTGCACACACATTTTTGGTGTGTGGGAATGGGTCTGTTTAAATCTGTGGTGAACTTTGATTTATTCTCAGAAACCAAAGCTGAGCAGTCATGCTTTGAGTCTTAGATGTTTGAGAGAAAGAACCTGCAGCTGGATGGAGCAGAGCAACTCAGGATTTTGCCTTCAGGAAAGGGAAAGCACTGAAATAAAAACTTCTCCATGGAAAGACGGGGAGTATGTTCTCTGTACACTTCACTGCCACCTGGGGAGGGGAGGATTAGGCTGCTTGTATCCTATGAAGTGTTAAGCTCAGGGGAGTTAAAGAAGGGCAGGGAGAAGCCCCTGGAAGTGTGGTTTGTGCAGCAGGTGAGGGCTGGAGGCTGTGCAGCAGGAGGTGCTGGTGCTGAGCCGTGTGCGGCACGGGAATGCCAGCACCAGGGCTGTGCATGGCTGCCTCAGGAAAAAACAACCAGAAGATGCATCAATCTTGTTGTGTTTGACAAATCCTTCCAAATACAGGCTGGTTTCTGTCCTGGAAAGCTGCAGATATGGTTTGTGATTACTCATTGGCTTTGTAGTCATGGAAAACTCCCGCTAATGTTGGTGCCTGGATTCTGATCCTCTGTAAAAGCCTTCTGCTAACACGAGCCAGCTCGTACTGGGGGGGCTCTAAAGGAACTGTGCTTATGTCAAATTATTTATTAAAGACTTACACTAGTGGAGCAGATAGAAATGAGTCCCAAATGCTTATAATCCTCTGTTTCCAATGCATTTATCTCCCCTGCGTGCATTTGCTTATGCTACGACGTCCTGTTAGCAAACTCTGTGTTTAAAGTTAAAGGATGGGACTGTGTTCCTTGTGGCCACATATTTTGGGAGTGATCACGTGTCAATCAGTCAGGCTTCAGCTGTTGAGGGATCACTCACAGCCAACACAACGTGCTGGTGCCTAACATTGACATTGACTTCCAAGTGTATTTATTACCTGTGGTTGGCAGATGGGTACCCCACACAGTTTCCCAACAGCCCTGTGGGATAGTCTGAGCTTTTTCTTCTAGGAATGTGCTGAACCATGTTTGTCACACAGTTGTGTGTTCAAGGTGAGAGCCCAGCTTCCTGGGGGGCTTAAAAACTTCTCAGTTTCCTCCATGTCTTTGGCTTTGTTGGCTGATTCCTTTGATGCCAGTGGTTTTTTACATTGGATGATTTTCATTTTCTTGATTTTCAGGTCAGTATTTTGGTTGGCTTTTCCAGGCTTTCAAGGTAGAACCTTGGAACCCACAGAAGGCATTACATGGCTACAGAAAATGTGTTAGTAATCTGTGGTGAATGCAAGCACTCAGTCTCTTTTAAGTATATGAGTTTTATCTTCATATATATAATGGTATTGTACAGTAATACTGTAATGAATTTAGTGTTGTAAAAAGCATAGTACTGGAAGTTATTTGAAACTGAAGAAATTTCTGAGCTTAAATTTGTCATCATCTTTAGTGACTGTGGCTGTGTTAACCCCTGGTTTTAGTAATAAGGTGTGTTAAGTTATTAAGGCTTTAAAAGGAAATCCAGCTGTTCATTCTGTGGAAACAGCTGTGTCACACAGCTCTGTCACAGCTCACGTTGGTTGCTGGTGCCACCCTGCTTTTGTTGGATAGAAATGGTTCAAATTGTCAGTGACACACTGACAATATTCATTCCTCTAAAATCATGTGGAACTCTGACCAAATCTGACACTGGGGCTGCTGGGATAAACTGGTGTTGGACTGGGAAATAACCCTGTCATTGCTTTTGTATGAGCTGGGTGAACACAGAGTAAAAATAATATTTTTATGATTTTAGTTTCCTGCTGCAGTTCATATTTGTTGTTTTCTTTTCAGACAGACATTATCAACACCATGTGTGGGTACAAAACCATTGACCAAGAGGTAAAGTAGCCAGTGCCCACCCTGTCGTGGCAGAGGGTGCTGCTTCTCTGCATTTTTTTGGTCTGTTCTAAAAGTGTATTCTGTGTGCTTTAATCTGTCAGGCAGTTAAATTGGCAATTAAAATGGTTCTTCTTTCCTGGAATAATTTCCATGTATGAGAAAAAACTAATCTTTTTTGATTTTTGTATCTTCCCTTCTTTGCATTTGCCACGATTCCTTGTTTGTTGACAACTCCCCCAAGCTAATTGCACAATTAATGCACAAAAAGCTGCTTTCAAAATTTGAAGCAGCGACTTGAGATGGTGAAAGCTTTTAGTACTTAAAAGCCAAAGTTTCTCACTGAGTAAAATTGGCATTGATAAAAGCCAACTTAGCTGTTTTTAAGTATTTTATATCCCAGGAGTGGGTGTTTTATTATTAAGGCTGTGATAGTATACCTGGAGGAGCAGTGGGACTTCCCAGGTTGTGTTGGCTGCTTTCTCCTCCCTCCAGGAGTGGGATGGAGCCTCCTCCTTCAGCCTTCCCTTTCGGGAACAGCCCCAGTGACTCCAGAGGAGAGACTGCCTGCTCAGGGCATTAATTGCAGAGCGATTAAGAAGGGAAATGGGTAATTGGATCTGCCCTGAGTTCTCCACTCCTGGCTTTGGAGTGCTGGGATGAGGCAGGGCGGGGGCTGGTCTGGAAAAGCTCCTCTCCCCAGCTCATTTGAGGCACTTGGAGCACAATGCCAGCCTGGGTTGTTGGTTTTTGGGATTACCGGTTATCTTTAAATACAACTTGTCTTCATTCAGATTCACTGATTTGTGGCTTAATCACCTGAACGCTGCAGCCAGGCTCTAACACGGAGCACTTCAGCTTATGCTTAACTTTACCCCATTCATCTGCTTAGGACCCTCTGCAGCCTCAAGTGCTTTTATGTTACGGGCTGGGGTCACGGAGCAGCACAGCTTGCAGGACTGAATCCGAAATCCTCTTGTTCCTGTCCTTTTTAGGGTCCTTTTGCAAAGCACTTGGTCCACAATTTATGTTTTTCCACTGCTGTATTTTCAACTTGGAAGCAGAGATGAAAGCTAAAGAGAGACTTCTCTGCTTTCCAAGTGGTCTTAAATGAGAATTGGGTCATTTCTTGTTGAAAAATAGCTGCAACAAACAGGTTTAAGACAATGAAATTTCTTACTCGGGTGTAGAATAACTTTTAAAAATAGAGCAATTTGTTGGGGTGTGGAGCAGCTTAACAACAGATGGAAGAGTTACTGATGAGGTCTTGGTTAAACTCGGTGGGTTTAAGGAGGTGGGAAGGCAAGCCACATCTGCCTCCCTGAGTTTTGAGCTGCCACACGTGTCTCACAGCAGTGGAGCTGCCTGTTGAACCCTGACTCTGATGTTTTGCAGCGCTTGAGCGTTCAGCACGTTATCTACGTCCGAGGCTGCACGAATGCCGTGCTCATTTGGTTTTTGGACAACTACAGCATCATGGCTGGTGTGCTGCTGGGCATACTGCTGCCCCAGGTAAGAGGCTGTTCATTGTGAGAGGGAACATCTCCTTTGTCAGTATGTGGAATCCCATTTGACCATAATCATCGTTTTCTTTTTGAATTTAATGGAACTGATAAGCTGAGGGGGCGGTCTGGTCATTTAGTGGCATCGCTGTCGCAGGGCTTGGTGAGGCAATTCGCTTTCGCTTGGGGGATTTTTTTCTTGAGTCCTCCCCTGTCTGTGACAACTGTGACTTTGTGAAGCTCCAGCGAGGCAAGCTGCCTGTGCTGCCTGACTGGGGCTGCCCTTGCCTGGTTGCCTTGGCAGTTCCTGGGCGTGCTGCTGACGTTGCTGTACGTGACCCGTGTGGAGGACATCATCACGGAGCACAAGCTGGGCGAGAGCCTGTTCGGGGCTGCGCGCCGCGCGCCTGCCCCCGACCTCGCCGGAGCCGGCTGCTGCATGTGCTACCCGGGCTGACCTGGGCAGCCCAAAATCCTGCAGAAGCAGGCAAACCCAGCTGCTTTGGGGCGTGCTGGCTGTTGCAGAGCGTGGGGGTGGTGAAGCAGCCAGCAGCCGGCGGTGGGTGCGAGCCAGGGCGCAGCGGAGGGGCCCCCGCTGTGGGTCTGTGGGTCGTTAAATTCCTTCTGAGTGATTGCTGAGAGATAACACAGCCAGAAAAAACTGGAGAAGATTTCAACCTCGATTCCTAGGAAGCGTCTTTGTGTCTCGGGATGTCGTGTTCAAGTGTTCGTCCTTCTCCGGCTTTATTTTCTTACTCCTTCCAGAGAGATTTCTCACTGATCCACATGGTGAATGCTAAACGTGTGTTTAATAGTGGGGTTTCATGCTAATCATGATGAATTTACTGACAATAATGGATGTGATGCTGATCGCTTTCATTGCTCAGTCTTCTGTGCCTTTTAGTAATGGGGCAAATGCCAGTGTCAAATCAGTCAGGTAATGCTTGATCTATTTTTTAATGCAGTTTATTACTGTGTGGCTTTTGTATAAACTTACAGGATGTTTGAGTCTTGGATGTACTGTATTTTTCCCCTTTAGTAAATTAACTAGGTGATTTATGACTTTATATTTTTTTGGAGTTCTGTATGTCAAGATGTTTCTAAAATTTACCGTCGAAATAAAAACAATGAGTCGTTTTTTCTTAAAAAAAAAAAAAATCACGTGAGTTTTGGTTAAAATTATTTTTATTTTCTTATGTAAGTTAAGCCTGTCCCTGAAATGCTGAATCAAGAGGTAGAAGTAGCAGGAGCTGTGATTCTGGCTTGGGTGCTGCCTGCCTGGGGTTTTGGAGAGTCACTGAACATCTTTGCTTCTCTTAGTCCACCAAGACTCTCTTGGGTTTTTGATGGTGTTCCTTTGTCCTGAGCATTTCTGTGCAGTCTCTCCAGCCTCAGACAGGCCTGCAGGCAAAATTCAAAACCTAATTATCATAATATTTCAATTAAACCTAAGTCAGGATGAGAATAAAGCAGGTTTATATCCTGAATATAAATCTCTTCTTTTCCCAACACCCCGCTAATAAAAACAGGGCAACATCTGATATTATTCTCTCTTTGCTGCTTTTTGTTGTTGTTTTTTTAAAAAATGTTCTTGTCCTGGACTTTTTTATTTTTCTGCTTTCTTCAAAACTCAGCGTTTGCTGCTTAACTCTCTGCCTTCACCAAGAGTTTCTGAGCAAATTTCATGCATTTCCAGGAGCCCAAAAAGGACTCATCCACTTCTTGGGTGTTCCTGATGGCTTCTCGGGACAGAGATCCCAGTCCTGCAGGGGCAGTGGGAGGTGCACAGCACGCTCTAGCGTTGGGCCCTGCACATGGCTACTACTTGAATATTTCATTGCTCCTTTTCACCCAAATTTTCCTGGTCCCTGTCTTGAATAATGTGTAAGTTAAGAAGCAAGGTGTGTTTTAAAGGTGGGTTTGTATACAAGGAGAGGGAAGAGGAGCAGCTTGGGAGGATGGGAAAATTGAGGTTGGAGTTGGTTTGTAGCAGGGGCTGGGAAGGTGGGAATGACACAGGTAATTCTCCTTTGATGACAAAAGTGAGGTTTTGGGGGTTTTTTTCCTAATAAATGTAAATGTGGGGGTGGTGTGAAACATGAGCTAGCCCAGAAACCAGGAGGTGGCACAAGCGTGGTTAAACTTTAGGTGGTTTAAATGAAGTGGGGAGAGTATTTTGGGATACAAGAGAGCAATTATCCCTTATGAAGAAAATTTGTGGGCTGTTCTGAATGTTCAGCCATCCCCAGTGTCATTCACAGTGTTTGGGTGGGAGTGATGTCAACCTGACAGTCACAAAGTAAACCCTCTGTGATTTTGTTTAGTAAATGGTTGATTCAGAAACTACTGACCCTTCCCATTCCCTAGGATCTGAGGAAATTAACTCTTGGCTTCACAGGCCATGGTGACTGGAGGGAGGGATGATGCCTTTTGGGAGGTGGCTGGAGGAGAGAGATGCAGCAATTCTCTGCTCAGCTGCCTTCTCCAGAGAGCTGATGAGAAAATTGTCTTCAGATGGGTGAAGAATGCTGATCTAATTTAATCCCCTTCCTCCTGGCAGGAGCAGCCACAGCTGGGCTGCTCCTCACAGATGCATCCTTAACCTGATTTAAGAAAATGCTCCTTGGCTGCTCCTTAAAAGCCTGAGACAACTCCACAAAATCCCAGAACTATGGATTATTCTCTGTGTGTGCAATTTTAAAGCACTCTGACAGCTGTGAGCTGCCAGTGGTTCATGCTCCATGCGTTCCTGCTTTCCATCAGGGTTCAGAAAAAGAGATTTACCTCCCTCTTTCGTGAGCCACAGAGGCTCAGACTTGGCACAGCACCTGGGTGAGCTGGGTGCCCGGCTGGAGCACTGTGCACAGGATCTAAAACTAATAAATAAATAAAAACAAATAAAAATCTTTAATTAGCACGGATCCGGAGGAGCGATGCCGAGCAGGTCTCCCTCTGGTGGCACGGGTACCGCAGGGCACTGATTAAATCCCGGCCCGCTGGGAACTAAATCTCTGCGTCCCCACGGCACCGGGGTTTCTTCAGTGGCTCTTTCCCCTGCTCTGCTTCAAGAAGCTCTTTTGTGCAGGCGCAGCTTCCAAGGAAATCCCTCGGCAGCACCGAGCCTCTGCAGCGATTATCATCTGTTCGTGATGACACGCAGGATACAGCTGCTGGTTACAGCTTCACCTTCATTCCTCGGAGGTGGGATGAGCTAATTTCCACCCGATGGGGAAAAATATCCGTGTTTAAGATGTAAAAACTATTTAGCTAGAAGTTGGTTTGTAGATTTGTGTTCCTAAAGCTCTTTTCTTCGCTAGGACTTCCCGGCGTTCACGAATTTTCTGCACCAGCTGATTATTCGAAGGTTCTTGTGTGGGTTCAGGAATTGGAATAATGTGGTGGGTGTTGAACTGCAGAGGCCAAGTCCTGGGAGGTCTTGTGTCCTGTGAGCTGTGCTGGGCCAGGGAGATCACCTCCACCTCAGGAACACCAGTGGCACTTTGGAAGCTGCTTTGGGTTTGCACCCTTGTTTAATGTCCGTGCCTGCTGGGGAGGGGGGAGAGGGGGCAGCATCTTCACCTGCGGTGGGAGAGCAGTGCTGCTGTTTGTCTTGGCAAAATTGCCTCCAGTGCTGCTTAAAACTGGCACAGCTCCATCTGGGAGCACTCGGGATGGAAGACCTGCTTGGGTTTGGGTTCGGCTCCTGAAGTCTCTCTGCAGCTCTAAGGGATAAAACTGCCCTGCAGCCGCCTTCAGAGCCCTCGGCAAAGGCAGCTGTTAAATGCCCTCAGGAAAGTGGGAGTCCCCGGCGATTCCAGCCTGCTCCTTTGCAGGAGGTACCTTTTTTATTTTTTTTTTTTTTTTTTTTTTTTTTTTTTTTTTTTTTTTTTTTTTTTTTTCCCTGTGGAAAATTTTGTCCTCGATGAAGAGCTGAAAGCTGCCGTGCTGGAAGGGAGAAGAGAGGAGCTGACCTGCCGGGGATGTGCACACCAGGACAAAGCCACCTCGTCCTTCTGGGCACTGGGGACTGGTTTTCTGATCCCAACCCCATCACAGAGCTCAGCCCTGCTTGGAGATTCCTGTGGGTCAGCACCAGGGTTCTGGGATGGGGGGTTTTGCCTGGGGAAGCACAAGGAGCTCCTGGCTCCTGCTCCCAGGATGTTTGGGGACTCTGCAGTGGGACCTGTCCAGGGCAGGGTCAAAGCAGAGCAGCACTGCCTCCTCCAGCCTGAGGCTGCACCTTCCTGCTTAAAATAAACACAGAGCCTGAGGGGTTTGGAGGCTGCTGGGGAAAACCTGCTGGCTGGAGGGCAAGAGCCAGGGGCAATGGAGCCCTCTGAGGTCCCTGGAGCTACAGGCAGGCCCTGGCAAAGCTGTGCAGCTGGAATATCGGTTCTTGGAGAAGTCTGTGTGCAGGGCTTTGAAGTTTCTGTGGTTTTTACAAACATAACTGGGTTTTGCTGACTGGGGCAGCTGCCTCTCCCCCTCTTTCCCAGCAGGGGTGTTGTGTGTGTCCCATGCAGCACACTCCTCTGCTGGGGTGGGGAAGTGCAAATTCACAGGGCCTCATGCTGGTTGCTGGGAAAGGTGGAGCAGAGGTGCAAACCGTGCCTGGAGCTTGGCTGGACGAGCTGGGGAACATGGTCCTCTGGAGAGATGGCCAAATCCGTGGTGGAAGGGGAGAAGATGTCGGTAAGGAACCTCTGTGTGACTTCTGAAAGCCTTGTCCCTCCTGATCACAGGAGTGCAGAGCCTGCAGGAAGTGTCCCTCAGCCCAAGGCCATTGCTCAGGCAGAAGTGGTCCATCCCCTGATGGCCTCCACCTTCCCATCATTTGGGGTTTCCTAAAACAGCGTTAGCTCTCCAGGAAAGGGAGGTGAAATATCCAAGCCCCCGAAAGAGCTCCATCTCTGGGCTTAGCTCACTTGCCAGCCAGTTGGTAGCTTATTTCCATACAAAATGGATTTGTGCTGCTGAAAGCCTCTGATGCACCCGAGGGAATGAGGTCTCTAGGGAATGAGGTCTCTAAGGGTGAGGTCTCTAGGGAATGAGGTCTCTAAGGGGTGAGGTCTCTAGGGAATGAGGTCTCTAGGGAATGTTCTCTGTGTCTGTACACGTGTGTGCCATGGGGTCATCCCCCAGCCCCATCCCCGGAGCAGGGACAGCACCAGGCTGGCTGGGATGTGCTGTTTGAGCCTCCCAAGACAAGCAGTCCCCTTGCCCAGCAGTGGAAGGAGAGGTTGCCTGCAGCACCCCTGTCACCCCTCATCCTGCTACCCCAACCCTGGCACCTTGTGAACGGGGCAGGATGTGGCCCTGCCACCCCCAGCCCAGTGACAGCAGCAGCGGCACGCCAGCCCCCCGCCCCAATTATAGCTGGGTGTCGCAAAGGACATTGAAAAGCAAGGAGGAGAGCTGTGAAGAGGGTCATTTTAGTGGCTCTTTCTCTCTTCTTTTTTTTTCCCCCCCGAGAAGGAAGTTAGAAAAGCAGAGCCCTCAAAGCCGCATTGAAAGGGTGACAGAGACGGGATAATGCTAAGACTGAGGGAAGGAATCTCAGAGCACTCGCCACGGTGTTTTAATGATCTGTTAACAATTGCCCCTTTCAGGGGAGAACATATGGTAGATGGTTTGCTTTTTTTTAAAAAAAAAAAAAAAAAGGACAAAAAAAGAAAAAAGAAATTACTTCAGAAACTTAAATGATGGTGGAAAATGGTGGGGATTGCGGTGAAGAGCTGGGGGAGGAGGTGTAGCCCCCGGACTGAGGGGATGTCAGATGATGGGAGGGTGTCAGATAATGTATCCCTGAGCACGGGGGCTTTGCTGGAGTCAGAGACCCCCAAAACCGCCGGTACCCGGCACCTGCTGGGGGTGACTGGGGCTGCCAGTGAAGGAGAAGGATGCGGGTGTCATAAAAGCCGGGAAGCCTGGGACCCTTTAGGACACGGGCTGGAGCATCCCTCCCCCCAGCCCAGCTGAAGCCCAGCTGCGCGGGCAGGGCTGCTGCTGCTCCCCTCCCGCAGCTGGGGCAGGTGGTGACAGCGCTCTGGCTGCACGCAGGTGGCCAGTGCTCCGAGGTTCCCCTGCTGTTACCTGCCCGGAGATCCTTGCCTTCCTCCCGCTGCAACCTGCTGGCACGAGTTTAAGTTGTGGCTCACCGAAATCACACACGCAGGCTGGTGGTGACTTGTCTCGCAGAACTGGGCTGCAGCTAAACTGCTGGATTACAAATTGCAGTTTGGGTGAAAATACATGGATTTTTTTTTTTTCCCCAAAGTTGCAAATACATGATTTTTTAAATTGAGGTACAGGAGTCAGGCTGGGTGCTCAGCTTTACAGAGGTCCTGGCACGGGCTGGCAGGAGGGGCTGTGCTGCTTGTGGGCTGCCCAGGTTCATTGTACACCTGGGCTCGGGGAAGCAGATGGTCCCATCTGGATATGAAATCCTCTTCTACTCAGCACTGCGGTAGTGCAGGACAGGAGGAGGCTCCAATTCAAGGGTTAGGAGTTTGGCAGATGGAGCCCAGTGCTGGATGAAGGGCTGGGAGTGCAGATGGGCAGGAATGGCTGGGGAATGCTGCAATGGGCCACCGTGCCTGCCTGACGGGGACACCAGTGCAGGATGTACCAGAAGAGGGGTGGGAAGGCAGCAAGGGAATGGAAAACCAGGGCAGAGCAAGGGATGATGCTCCCCGAGACTGAAAGAAGGGAGAAGATGGGAGGGCTGGCCCAGGGCAGGTCAGGGAGGGCACGGGGTCATGCACCGGGAGTGTGGGTGTGGCTGGGAGTGGTGTGGGGCTACAAGTACCTTAAACCCTGTGGGGCAGTCAGCACAGCTCTGCAGGGGGGCAGAGGTGGACGGCACAGCCGGGAATGGCGATGGGAGGAGCATGAGCAAGTGCATGAGGCCAGTGGGAAAATATCCACACCACAGGTTTGAGTCACATCCCTCCTGGGCAGGGGTTTGGCTTGAGCACTGACCCCTGCACCACACTGGGCACGCCTCTCTGCGGTGGCAGCGACCTGGCACCAAATTCAGTTGCAAAGAAAGGGTTAAACA
>VZRH01004838.1:0-12067 GCA_013397555.1 Urocynchramus pylzowi
CCAGCGCTGGTGGTTATAGTTACGCGAGTGGTGTCATAGTGATCATGAGTGGTGACATCACAGGGCTCTGAGGGACACACCCAGCAGCTCCCCCATCCACAGAGACAGATCCTGTGGCACAAAGCCCACCTGGCAGTGGGCTGCACACCTCAGTGTTTGCCCAGATCCCTTCCAGGCGGTCCCTGCTGGGGTGGGGCCGTGCCAGTCACACCCAGCAGGACCTGCAGAGGACCGGCTCTGCAGAGCTGCTTTCCATGGCGTGTGCTGGTGCCGGAGGCTGCACCAGGACCCTGCTCAGCCCTTGGTTGAAATTTAGGAGGTTCCATCAGCCCATTTCTCCAGCTTGTTGAGGTCCTTGTGGGTGCAGAGTCACCCTCAGGTGTCTCAGCAGCTTCTCCCACTGTAGGAAATTCAGCAAACTTGCTGAGGGTGCCCTGGGCCCCGTTATTCAGGCCACTATCAAGAAGGAAGAGGACCGCTCCCAGTACTGACACCTGGGCTACACTGCTGATGATCAGCCTCTATCTCAGCTTCATGCTCAACACCCTCTACTTAAAAACCAGTATCAACAGTTCAAATCACTTCCTCACAGGGCAGAGCTTATTTGCAAAGTTCTGCCTCCCCCAAGCCTCCTGCTTTCTCCAAACTCATGAGAAATGTCTGGGTGATCATTTATCAGCCCCAGTGAGCATTTTCCCTTTCAAATACAGCAGCTCTGGAATCCAGCATAGGATCTGTTGAATTGTTTGCCTCTTCCACCACTTTTCCTGAAATATACCTGATATTTTCCTGAAAATACCGTAGCACTACACCCTGACACCACCTCTTGGAATCATTTTGTGCCCTCTGCAAAGAGACTGAGGTTGTTTGGCGGAGACTCTCCAGCACCAGGACCTCCAGGGCCCGGCTGCTGCTGCACCATAGCCCTGCTGTGAATGGAATGGAAGAGGCTGTGATAACAGCAGGCCACCCCAGCACAGTTATCCACCTGCAGCTGGGCAGCCTGTGGTCACAGCTCGGTCTGTCCCTGGGATTTCACCTCTCAGAATGCTGGCTGTTTGTCCCACCTTTCCTATCACATGGTTGGAATTGGGCTGGTGCCAGCTTTTTGTGGCCTTTATGTGCAGGGCTGTAGAATTCTTTGGCTCAAAGCCAAGCTCCCTGTTATATCACATTAACCCCTTCTTTCCAAGTTCCTTGTGCAACCTCGAAGTACTCACTGCAGGTGGTGGGGCACTGTCCCACTCCTCAGCTGTGGTGTCCCCATCACTATCTGCTTCCCCATTCCTGTCAGGACAGCTTTCCATCGTGGCAGCCTTGCAAAGGACCAGTTAATCCTCATGAAATGTATTTTTAGCTGCAGGGCTCCACTCTCAGTTACACTGCAGATGCTTCTTCCCAGACCTGAGCAGGCACCTTGGCCCCCTAAGGACACAGCCTCACCTCCCCACCATGGCCCAGCCAAGACAAAGGGCTCACCAGCTTCTCAGTGCATCAGCCACATGATCCCTGTGGCTCACAGCAGCCTTCACAGCAGGAATTAGAAACATCAGGAGTAGCTCCATCCCAGGCCATGGGAAGCAGCCCTTAGGATGACCATGCTGGAGCCCAGGACAAGCTCAGGATGAGAGCAGAGGACACAGTGCCTCTGTCCAGGGACACTGGGTGCTGCCCTGGGAGCATGGCATTGCCTCTACTTGTTCCCAGGGCATAGCCACATTCCATCTACCATCCATCCTGGCTCCCAGCAGGTCTCTCTGCTGCCCTGGCTCAGCAGAGGAGGACAGAGCCAGTCACAAGTGGGGTTTCAGGAAGAGGAACTTGCTTGCAGGGGTCCCCCATCCCTGATAAGTTTGGAGACATCACCCCTCCTTAGTGCTGGGAGCAGGGCCAGTGGGAGCACTCAGGGAAACCAAAATGAATTTACTGGTCCCAGTTCCAGGGCAGGAGGGGGACTGGAGCCTGGTGCAGGGAAAGGCAGCTCCAAAGGCTTTAGCACCTGTCCCTGGACGTTGCTGGCTCTCAAAGCCCCCACAGCTTTCCCCGTACCTTTGGCTGGCAGAGGCACCACGGGCCCTTGGGGCCAGCACACACAGAACCCCTATCAGCACTTTCCCTTCTCTTCACTGGGTTCCACAGCTCACCTTCCATGCACGAGGGCATTCCAGCCGAACGGGGATCTCCTTGGATCGTCAGCTCCCTGCCGTGCCCACCCGGCCACGCCGCTCCCGGCTCTGCGGGCAGCGGCGGAGCGCAGCCCGGCCCGGGCGGGGGTGGGAGAGCGGCCACCCGCGGTGCTCCTCCCACCGCGTCTCTTCTGCCGGCGGCCAGCGACAATCCGGACTAGAGCCACCTGCGAGCGCTGCCCTCGGGGCGTGCTGGCAGCNTGGGCTGGGGCTGGGGGTGCTGCATGGCCGGTCCTGGGCAGGCTCCAGAGCAGGCAGCTCCTTCCTCCTCCCCAGCCCAGCTCCCTCCCGCTGCTCGGGCTGCAGGCTGAGCCCCCAGGCCACCCCACACACACAGGGGCTCTCTCCTGGAGCTGCCAGGGGACAGAAGGTCAAACTTGCCAGAACACCCAGCTCCTTCCTTAGAGAGCAGCCTTACTTCCATCCCAGCCCTTCCTAACCCCTGAACACCTCTGGGAACAGACTCCTCCTTTCAAGCCCAGAAAGAGCCAAGGCAGCCTTGCTTCTGCCTCCCCCAGCTACCTGTGATGAGTCACAGCCACATAACAGTGACAACTCCATCAGCCACTGCTCCCAACCTGTACCTGCTGTGGAAGCAGAATTAAACTCTTTCAGACCAGAACAGTAATTGAATGTAAATGAATCAGTTTAATATACAGTCAGCATATTGTAAATGCACTTGAAACTTACAGTATTGCTAACAGACGTGGCCAGTGAGCCCAAGACCACCTTTCTAGAAAGGCACAGAGAGGTAGGAGAGTTGGGGCATTTCCCCAGATTAGTTGCAAGTGAGAAGGTGCACATAAGACCTTCCTCCTGGAAGCACCAGATCACCAGAAACTTGTGCTCTTTGAGAGGACTGCTAATGTGCTGGGATAAGTGCAGGCACCTGGAGTGACAGCCAGAGCCTCCTGCTGACCCTTATGTCAGGAAACTCTTGCTGGCTTTTGCATATACTAAAAGAAAAAAAAAAGGGGTGGGCAGAGCAGAAGAGCCTAGCTCTGTGTGCATGAAGTGTTCTTGGTGAGGCAGGAGTGAGGGACATGTGTGACATTGCTTTTGCCCTTGGCTGGGACAAGGACTGTTACGTGCATTGCTTTGGACACCACAACCACCCTGGGGTGAGTGAGAAGAAATGCTCCATCCTCCAGTATTGCCACCACGGTTTCTTGCACCAGCAGGGCAAGAGCAAAGCTCTGGCCAGACCAAGCACCTGGAGTGGGGACAATGGTGTCACCAAGCATTTGGGTCATCTTCTGTGGCAGTTGAAGTGGCACCATGGTGGTGGGGGGAAGCCTGGAGACTTTTGGCTCTGCAGAAGGCACTGCTCACCAGGGTGGGTGGGTGTGTCTGGAGATGCTAATTCTCAAATTTTGCATAAGGGTTCTCTTCCTTGAACAGGCCTAGAAAAGAGGAGAGATTTGCTCAGACAGCAGCTCCCACAGTGGTCACAGCCATCAAGAAAACCAGTCCTGGGAAACAACTCTTTGTCATTTGAGCATCCTTAAGCCTCCCAGCTGCAGCTCTCCCAAAACACCTGCTCTTCCTTGAGCAGTGCCCACAGTCAGCCCTGTTTCACTCTCCCCTTCGGCACAAGAGGAGACATCCATTGAGAAGCTTGACCTGATGGCAAACTCCTCTCCCAGGCAGTCCATGTACAGTCCAGGTAAAGCAGGCTGTCTAATCTTCCAGAGTGCTCCCTCTACACACCTTTCTGTCAGACTGAACTTACAAGCAGAGAGCCCAGACCCAAATTAAGTTAAAACTGTTCTTAGACTTGCTTCCCTGCTCCTGCATCGAGACTGGGAAACAGCAAGGCAGGGTGTGGGGCTGACTTTTGGGCTAGCAACGAGCCACATGCCATGCTGTTTGCTGCTTTCCCAGCTCAACACTTTTGAAGAACAGCCACAAAGGACAAGATTGCAAACTCTGGGGTCAGGCTGGAGCAAGACAGCCCTGACATGGCAACACAGGCCCAGAGCACAGCACCTCCAGAGGCAGATGCTTCCCACACCAAGAGCTCCTTCAGGCACAGCTTTGCCTGCTCTTTCTTCCCCAAAGGAGCCCATCCAGAGGCCCTGGGATCTCCTGCCTAACCTGGACCTGCAGCGGGCAGCAGCTGCAGGCAGAGGAGAGGTCTCCAGCTTTCCCTACAGCCCCCCCCAAAAGCCAGAGACCACCAAGTGCAGCATGCATGAGCCCAACTGCTCCACAGCCAGACCCTGGCAGAGTCCCTGGCAGCCCCAGTGGGCAGGCTGGAGGCACCCTGCACACAGCAACTGGCTGTTCCCTGCTTCCTTCCAAGCTGATGTTCCCCTCAGGTAGGTCCAGACCTGGTCCAGGTCCATGGGACTCACCTGAGGGACAGTCCAGCCCCAGGAGGGAGGCTATGCACTCCAATCCCCAGGGGACTGAGACACCACTGCTGGCGGAGGACCAGAGGGATTGGGGTGGGATTGGTGCCTGCTCTGTGCTCCTGCAGCTGTGGCCATTCTGATTCCTACGTGGCCCCACACCCCAAGCTGCTGGCTCCCCAGCCACTTGCTCACCACAGGGCTACTGGAGGGCTGTGCCTGAAGGGTAACAGCATTATGATGGTGCTGTGTCTGCCAGCTTCTGCTTCACCCCTCCAGTCAAGCTCCATCAGCTTCTCCCACATGGTAAGCTTGGAGGACACAGTCTGGGGAACATTATACACTTCCTCTTCCCTGCCCAGGAAAAATAGCCCTTGTGTGGGCTCACACACTATGACCCCAGCACCTCTACACTTTGAGCCAAGAGAAGCAGGGACCATGTTTTCCCTGCTGGCCAGGTCTCATCTACAGCTGTAACCATGACAAGGAGCAGAGTTACAGAGGCTGCTTCATCTAAAGCTTAGTTTGAATCACTCATGTCAGCACTGTACCGTATTTTCTTCGGATTTCATCATGCCGTGATTTCATCTCTGCTCTCCTGCGAGAGGCAAACAGAAAAACCATGAGTCAGTAACTGGTGATACAAAAGGGAACAAGAAGAGCCAGAGCTCCTTGCTTATTCCCAACCAAGGAAGCTCCAGGCTGGCAGGTTTGCTCAGCCTCCCACCTCAGGGAGGCTCCGGGGACCACCAGAGCCCACACGTCAGCAGCCCTCGGGGAGCTGCATACACAATACTTGTGATGCTACATCCACGAGTCACCCCAGCATGACAGTCCTAATGAGGCTTGTGTGTGAGCTAGGGCTGAAGCAGCCACTTACTGCATGTGTTGAGCCCCATGTGCCTCCTGGCATCACATTTGATGGCACAGACAGGAGCCAAATCACTCTGCAGCCTCAGGGCCTGTGGTACAAACTCACCTCTCCTCCTGCCGCACCCGCCTCTTCTCCCGCTCCCTGGCTGCTCTCTCGTCATCCTTGTCTGGCCTGGTAGACAGAAAAGCCCCTTAGTGCACTCAGCACTCAGTTCTGCAGCAGCACATGGCTGCATCTGAGCTGCTCCACAATCAGGGGACCCCACCAATACTTGCTTTTTGCTCTTTTTCTTACAACAGCAGCAGCAGCAGCAGACCCCCAACATGATCAGAAGTGTTCCTCCCACCACGGACATTGCAATGATCAGGGCTTCGAAGTTCACTGAAGGATTTGACAAAAACGTGTTTAGCACACACAGAAAGAGCTGCCTGGAGTTACAATATAGGATCACAGAATAATTTATGTTAGGAAAGCCCTCAAAGATCATCGAGTCCAACTGTTCCCCAGCATTGCCAGGTCTTCCAGTAAACCATGTCCCCAAGTGCAATAGCTCTGTGTTTTTTGAATGCTTCCAGGGACGGTGACTCTGCCACTGCCCTGGGCAGCCTGTTCCACTGTCTGACCACCCTCTGAGTGAAGACTCTTTTTCCTAACATCCAACCTAAACCTCCCCTGGTGCAACTTGAGGCCATTTCCTCTTATCCTACAGCCATTGTCCTGTTTATGAACATAAAGCTACTGTCACCAGCAGCTTCAGTCACTGGGCTGGAGATGTGCAACCAGCTGGGGAAGCAAATGGACATTGTTAGCTGTAGATATACCAAGTATTGGTACCCAGAAATAAACACCTGCTGAGTACATGTACCTGCTAACAGGAGTGCTCAGTTACTGGCTATGAAGAAAGGCAAGGACAAATGCACTCAGGTCAAACTCCTCTAGCAGAAACAGGAGCAAAGCTATCTTAATCACTAATCCAGGTAAAAAGTAACCTATCAAGGGAAAAAACCCAACAAATGAAGGCTTCAGGGCTGAGGAACCATCTCTGACAGGGGGGAATTACTGTCCATGGGTGCCAGCCTCAGAAGTCATCTCTGATGAGATGAGCACTTGGAGGTGTCTGAAGTCCTTGGGCAAGAGATAACCTGAAACAAAATCTGTTGGGATTTATTGGCTTGGGGCCAGCAGTGCTGCTCAGGCAGCTGAAGGCCAAGTCCTGCTTCTTGCACCTGACTGCCATGTCTCACCAAGGCTGGGGGGATCTGCTTGCCCACACAGAGAACAAAACCTGCTGGAATATGGTGAGGCAGCAGCCGTGAGCCCTGGTCCCTGCCCATCCCACTCAGCTCCTGCACTAATGGCAGTAGAGACACCAGCCAAAACTGACACATCTAGATGCAAAGGATTTCAGGCAACAACAAAGAGGAGTGTCTTCCAAGTGTGATTCAGGCTGTTCAGAGACTTGTGCCTGTGGAAATATTTGTTTAGGAGTCACTTTGCACACAATAGCCAGGCTACAGAAATCTCAGTGCACCTCAACCTGCCCAGAGCACTTTTGAAGGTCATTTAGTCCAATTCCCCGCCATGGGCAGGGACATCTTTCACTAGACCAGGCTGCTCATAGTCCTATCCAACCTGATCTTGAATGTTTCCAGGGATGGGGCATTCACCATCTCTCTGGACAAACTGTGCCCAGAGGGATCCTCATCCCCCTCATTTTAAGAGACTTCTTCCTTTTATCTGTTCTAAATAGATCCTCCCTTAGGTACTTTAGCCTGAGCTGACTCCACCACTGAAATTGTTTTCAAAGCCTGCAGCAGCATCAGTGCTTCTGAAACCCTTCAGGATGAGCCTGGGGTTCAGCTCCCCCCTTGCCACACAGAGAAGTCTGTGGCAGAGCACCAGGCACTCCTCCAGCTGATGACAGAGGCTAAGTCACACATACCAAAAATGCAGACTCACGTAAGAGCTAATCTCCCACAGGACTAATCTCCTCTATAGCAAGTTTTGCAAGCTAAGGAATGTGATCTTCTATAATGAAACCTTTTGTGAAGCTACTCACATCAAAACTAGTATTTCAAGGTCTTACAGAAGTTTCAGAAAAGCATACCACAGGGCTCACAAAGAGGAGATTCTTCCTCCACAAGCAAAGAGCAGTTTGAACTCTTGTGAGCAGCCAGGAGAGCCCAGCCTCGAGCACAAAAGATGACAGGCAGTGGCAACTCAGCTCCAGGCTCCTCATCAAGGAGTGAGAGATGGGGGATCGGGGGGTCCCCTGGGTGAGAGCAACCAGCTCCCAGCTTGCTTCCTTCCTGCTCCAGCCCCCAAGAGCTGGCTCCTGTCTGAGCATGAACATGCACTAAGCTTGGTCTAAATAAGGCACCAATTTCTCCAGAAATCCTTCAGAAAACAGAGCAGCAGGGAGGAGAGGCAGCTGTCCACCAGAAAAAGCTCACAGAGGAGACCAGCACATGCAGGGGTAGTTTTAGAAGAGGTTTTTTTCTCAGGTAGGTCAGAGCTGAGCAGGACCACAGTACACTCAGCACCAGAAGCACACACAGGTTCCCAGAGAAGCCACCACACCTCTGGCTCCAGGAGCCCACCTGGGACAGCAGCCATGTGAAGAGCCAGAAGCAGTGCACGGAGCAACCTGCCAGCTGCAGAGGAAAGGTCTTCTGGGATTCAGACAGCAGGAAGGGCTGCACAGGCCCACAGAGAACCTTCCACTCCTGTTCCCAGGCGCCAGCCACGTCTGGAGCCTCCATCACACCAAAGCATAAGGGATGTATTTTGGAGTAGCTAAATCCTCACGGGTCCTACTTGCCAGAAGGCAGGGAACTGCTCATACTCTGCTTCCCCGCCCACGCTTCAGGAAGTTTGCAGAACCTTGACTGCCTTCAGCCTGTCACTGCTACACTGGCAGAGAGCTGGGGAGGCAGGGGAACCTCCCACAGCAGCAAGCACTCACACAGTCACCAGCCTAGGCTGGCACTTACCCCAGCAGACTCCCCAGCGTGCAGAGCGCAGCTCACACAGGTCGGCCGGGGGAAGGATTCTTCGGACGGGGTACTCCACACACCTCCTGCTGCTGGCACACCACAGGCACTAGGACACAGGAACCAGGCAGCACAGCATTACTGGGCACTGCCAGTGACCCACAGCACAGGGCCACCTCTGCTGGCTCACGAGATGCCACCCAGCAGCAACAGGGTGCTCAGGAGTAAGACCTGTGTCAGCACACATCACGCCAGGAGAGGCAGGAGAGGGGAGTGCAGAGTTCTAGAGCAAGTAAAGATGCTGAGAATCCTTCTCCTGGCTTAGAATCATAGACTAGCCTGAGCTGGAAGGGACTCATAAGGATCATTGAGCCAACTACTGGCCCTGCCCAGGACAGCCTTAAGAACCCCACCATTAACAACACAAATCCTTTACGTTTATTTTTGGGATAAGAAGAAAGCCTTTGAAACAAAGCAGTCTACACACACAAAGCTGATGAGCAGGAGAGGCGTGCATGTGCCCAGCCACTACAGACCATCTGCAGAGCTTTGCATGCTCTTCTCCTGGTGGCTCCAACCCCCAAGCCCAGCATTCAGTAGGGTTTGGTCAAACTGGTTCTGGCTACATCAGCTGCAAGATCTGACTCAAGTTCAAGTTTGCTGATATCTGCGATAAGGCACTGGCAGGACACCAGTACACATCCTGCACCCACCCAGTGCCACAGCACAACTGGTGGAGGGGAACTTGACCAGCCAGCCCAGCCCACTCAGTCCCTTCTCCAAGCACGTTGCCCACCCATGAGGAAGCAGCTCAGCAATTCCATTGCTCTAATCAACAAAACCCACCCAGTTTCTAGCAACCTCCTTCCAGAGCACCAGAGAGGGATTGCCCTCTCACCCTCATAGGTGGGTGGAATCTGCAGCATGTCTGGGACAAGGGCAGGGGACCAGCCCTGCTTCCAGGAAGGAAACTTTTTCAGGCATGGTGAGACATTGGGAGTCTCACTGCTGCTACTCACAGTGACATTTTTCAGGCATTCTTCACAGCTCCTGTTCGTATACTGGCGACAATCTGCAGGAAGGAAAAAAGACACCTCAGGACTTGGAAGAGCTTCAGTGGTTTAAAACTCTGGGCTCCTCCAAGCCTGCTCCTACCCACCACTGGGCCAGCAGCAGTGCATGCTGCTGCTGCAAGAGCCACCAGCTTCAGCACATGCTCCATGTCATGGTGGGAAGCCCAAATGCTAATGAAAGTTCATCTGCCTTGCTCTGCTGACAAAGCCCTAAGCTGTGAGTTCCTCTCTTGGTTTTATTTCCCCAAAAGCCTGAGCATGTACTCTGGCAGAAGGGCAGCCAGGGGACACAGCTAGAGTTGGTCTGGAGGGACCCTATGAGGATGAGGGCAAGCAGTGGGTGGGTGATACAGTCCTGTAGCACCAGATGATGGAGCAGCTCAAACAAACAAGCCCCAGACACAGAAGTTGCTACCAGGAGAAGCAGAGGAGCACACAGAGACACACAGAACTGCAGATCCTGCAGGAGGCCTCCTGCTGCACATGAAGGCTGCACCCTATCCCAGCCAGTTCATCCAAATCTTCCTTCAGCAGGACACAGTCCAGCCAATGGGAGCAGCACTGCAGCCAAAATCTGTGCTCGTGTTCAGAGCCTGTTTTCACCGCCATCTGGCAGAGGAAGACCCCAGTTGTACAGACACAGGTGGCTCTCAGGACCAGAGGCACCATGGATGAAGGCATCCCCAAGGGATGCAGCCAGCAGGACAGGGGAATGGATAACAGGAACACAGGACAAGCTGGCCCAGTCCAGCCCCCATTCTGAGCTTAGCTACAGCTCCCAGCAGTGCTCCTGGAAAATGTCTTCCTACAGGATATTCACCTGAAGTTCACTGGTGTGCTCCCCCAGATCTGCAGGAAGGATGGTTTGCCAAGCCCTCAAGAATGAGCCATTTAAAACTGACTCCTGCTTAAGAGTCTGAGCAGCAGCCTGTATGACAGTGGTTTAAAAGGAAAACTCAAATCAATTTGCCTGACCTCTCACTGCTGGATGAAGGATCATTGCTTTGCAGTGTCGTAATCAGGAAAAAATCAATCCCAGAGGTGCTTGTTTTCCACTCTCACAATCAGCAAAGCTGGATTTTCTCCCTCCAGCTGGCAGGAACCCTCAGCTATGACCCACTGTCAGCAGTCACATGCTCTGTATAGCCTTCCAAACAACTGGGCAATTGATTAACATAGCTCAGATAAGGGTGTTTACACACCAGAGAGGCTGAGATTGCAGATTTTAAACACTCTGAAGCTGCATCTTCCCCGTTTCTTCAACTGAGGCTGGAAAAGCACAGCGGTGCCTCTGCTGCTCCAGGACTGTTCTTTACGAGGAGTCACAAAACACCCTCCCACACCACAGGAGGCCACTGGTGGGCAAAAGTAGAACCTGTGGTCTTAACTGGGCTTTGCTCTCCCCCAGGATATCCCCTCTCCTGGCATCCCTAGCTGGGGACCATCCTCCAACTCATTAAGTCACCCACTCCAACTCATTAAGGGCACCCACTTATAGCTGTTTGGGAATGGGCTGCTTCGAGGACATCACAGCCCTTCAGGATTTGGTTTGTCCAAATGCCCCATCTCAGGTGACCAGACAGCTCACATGGCATGGCACAGGAAGCACTGCGCTCCTCAGGGACAGAGACAGGCCAGCAGCTCTTGCTGTGCTAGAAGCCACCTGGGTAATGCTTTTGACAGCTGGCTACAGGAGTGAAGTGAATGGAGAACAGTTCCTGGCTTGGAAGAGGGGCAAACTTCTCAGGACACTCTGAAGGCAGTCGTCCCTTCCCTTTGCTACAGCTTCTTCTCCACCTGGTGCAGCACCTCTGGGGGCTATGCTCCATCCCCCACACACTAAGGAGGAGCAGCTGGACACCCACTGCTCCCCATCCGTCTTCTTCCTGGTCTGGGGCTGCCCCAGCCACTTTCCCCTCCAAAGGGCCATCAGCAGGAGCCTGCCTGCCCAGTGACTGCCCTTGGTCAGGGAAGGTAAGCAGCTCTCTCACTGAGCTGTTATCATCACCAAATCATGGAATCATAAAATGGTTTGGGCAGGAAAGGCTTTAAGCCCACCTTGTCCCACCCTGCTGCCATAGGCAGGGACAGCTTCCACTATCCCAGATTGCTCCAAGCCCCATCCAACCTGGCCTTGGACACGTCCAGGGATCCAGGGGCAGCCACAGCTCCCCTGGGCATGGAAGTCCTATTGCAGTAGAAGTCGGAAAAGCGGTGAGCAAAGCTCCACTTCCAGCACCCACTCAACTTTCCCGACCTCGAAGAGACACATCGGATCCCACCTGCGGAGCTGCCAGCGAGGGACACGGCCTTCTCTCCCAGCTCTCCCTGCCCATTCTGAGCGGCCACAGCTCCCTGACCAGTGGCCACCCGCACCCGCCGGGCGCCGGCCTGCTTCCCGCACCGGACACCCCACGGCAACGGGGTCCGAAGCAACTGCCCGGCCGGGATTCTGGGGTGCTGTGCTGCCCGGCACCCCCCTCCCCACGGCGGTCACCGCTTACCTCCGGCCACGTCCTGCGCGGCGACGGCGGCGGGCAGCAGGGCCAGGGCCAGGGCGCAGAGCCGGAGCGCCGGGGCCATGGCG
>VZRH01004838.1:26094-48666 GCA_013397555.1 Urocynchramus pylzowi
TCGGCAGCGCTCGTCGATCCCCGTCTGCTGCCCTCGGAGTCCGCGACCCTCCCCGGGCCAGCCCTGAGCCCTTCCCCGGCGGTTCAGGGAGCGGTGCCGGCGCTGGAGGAGCGGGGCAGCGCTGGGGTTGGGGAATCGGGGTTCCCGGGCGTGTGGCTCCGCTTCCCGAAGGGTGGAGGGAGGGCAGGATACTCTTGTCCGCAGGGTGAGGAGGATGGCAACCAGCCCCTAAAGCAGCCCAGGGGGCTACACCGTCCTACAACTCCCTACACCACCCTACACCACCCTATAGCACCCTATACCACCCTATACCATCCTACACCGCCCTACCCCACCCTACACCACTCTACACCACCTTCACTGGTGTCTCAGCGTGTGTTGGTTCTCAGCCTGGCTGTAAAACCACCCATCCTTTGGCTGGGCAGAAGAACAGCCCAATCCAGCTGTTCCTGTGTGTTGCCAGGCTGGAAAAGCTGGTTAGTGTCTTTCTTGTTTAGTAAAAATTGCCAGGGCCGTTGGCTTTGGCAGACGGGAGGGCTGAGGCGGTGCTGGTGTGGCTGGCCTGTGTTAGGGGGCTGGATGTGGCTTGTTCTGCAGGTTGTGTTGGGGGATGAAAGGGGAGAATGCCTTCCAAAGCTACCAGGAAGCAGCATTGTCCTCACAAGGTGTGGCTATAACCCACGGGACTCGTGGCCACAGGATTCCTGCAGGGAGAGAGAGCCAGGGCTCCCGTCTGACAGGTTTGGAGGTGTCCTGAACTCCTGGGCTTAGATGTGCAAGGTGATGGAGGTGGGATCCTGGGGTGGATCCCAGTCCTTAGGCTGCAGGCCCAGCATTTGCTGCCCTGGCTGGTGTGGGAAAGGGCTTTTCCATGAGACAAGGTCTGGTTTGACTGGGACCTGCAGGGGCGATGGCAAGGGGAAGGCTGTTGCTCCACAGGTATCCAAGCCCAGCTCCAGTCTGCTCCAAACTCAGCCAGCAAAATTATTCTCTAAAAATCCAACAGTAGCAAGTCAGGAAGTTGTTGGTGTCTCTGGGGTATGAGCTGAGCTCTCCTGGCCCTGGCAGGTGGGTGAGTTCTGAGGGAGGCTGTGCTGGTCCCTGCTGTCACAAGGTTGAGCCAGGCTCTCCCAGCACCCAGCTGGGAGCTGGTACAGGCACAGCCCAGCCCTGGGGCTGGAGGGCTGGCTACGGCCACCCACCTCTCCCTGTGTCACTGTGGGGCAGAGTACAGATGCTCTGGGCACCTCTGCCAGCCACCAGGGTGCTCAGTCTCCAAAGCAAAGCTGGTGTGAGGCACCTGCACAGCGTGCCTTGCTCTGTGTGGGTGGTGGTCAAAGGGTCAAGGGAATGTGTAGGCAGCAACAGGTTTGGAGAATGGAAAAAGCCAATTCTGAGTGTCCTCTTGGGCTGGCAAAATGCAGAAAAGCGCCTTCTCCTGTCGCTGCAGAAAATAGTTTGAGCGTGACTTGGTTGGGGTTTGTTTGCTGCAGTGGGACAGGAGGGATTTATACTCCACCCACCGCCTCAGGGGCCTCTCCCCATCCAACACAAAAATAGGCTGATCTTTCCAAAAGATGGTGGGGGAGGCCTGGAAAATGCCATTCCTGCAGGGACCTGCCACGCTTCTGCCCCAGGAGATGTGGCACGTGACTGTGGCTTCTGCAGGCCCGGGCAGGGAAGCAGGGACGAGCCCAGTGGGATACGGTGCCGTGCTGTATCCCTCTGCTGCCAGGGAGCCACAGCCTCTGCACGTGTGAGTGAGCTCAGCACGAGTGTTGCCTCCTCGTGCCACCTCCTGCAGCTCAAGGAGCCGATGGTTTCCCTTCCCAAAGGGCATCTGGAGCAGAAATCTCCTGCGGGGCAGGGGCTGCAGCCCCATCCACACGCTCCTGTGAGGCTGATCGGAGGCTGGAGGCTCTGCCAGCACCTGGAAGCTGCCAGCCCATTGTCTCTGGTTCTGTGCCCCAGCGTGGGCAGAGTTAGTCCCCCATCAGCAGCTGTGGTCCTGGGGGCCAGGCGGGTGGCAGTGGAACAAGGCCTCCAATGGCACGGTGACCCCCAGAGCCTTGTGCTGTGGGATGGAGGAGCTGGCTCCCCCATCCACAGCAGCCCTGGGCAGGCAGCACCTGGGGGCTGGTGAAGAGGCTCCAGACAGGGATGGATGTCTGGCTGGGAAAGCAGCTCCTCTGCCATCCCATTGCTGCCTCCGGGATTCCCCATCCCTGAACACCAGAGGTGCCCATGGACAGCCCTTTCTTGGGGATATGGACCTGTTCCACTGCCTGGGGCCTGGTCCTGCCACATGTCCAGGCTGCACTTGCCATTGGGGGCTGGCCCACGGCTAACTCCCTCCTGGCATTTCCCTTGTTGCTGTATTTCAGGCCCTACATGGCCGGGCCCTGGCTCCCCCAGGGCTGCCCCCATCGATGCTCCCAGCAGCACCTCTCTCATCACAGGAGCTGGCAGGGTGCTCCATGCAGGGTGCTCCATGCAGGGTGCTCCATGCAGGGTGCTCCAGCACGGCTCATTCCCCCAGGAAGGTTTGGGAGGCCCCAGGGTCCCCCCTGTCCGTCCTGCCCGTGCAGGCAGGGAGGGGAGAGGGGCTGTGCTGGCCCTGCCTGTGATTACCCTCCAGGCAGGGTAATCCGGTGTTATTTGTAACACTAGTAGGGAGCTATTTTTAGCGAGAGGCAAATTTGATTTAATAGAACATAATTTGCCGCTGACAATTCAGAGGGCGGCCAAACGAGGAGCAGCTGGATTCCTGAGGAGGCTTTTTCCTGCCCTTCCTGAAATCCGAGGCTGACGTGCCAGGAGTGGCATTTGTTATTCCAGCAATTGCTGGGGGAAAGCCCCTTGGGATGGCCCAAGTAGCTCTGCTTTGCTTTGCTTTCCTTCTGGTGCTTTGTGCTGCCCTTGTCACCCGGCCCCATCACCCAGCATTCAAAGAAGGAGGGATATTTTTGCTGCCCTCAGTTCCCCCCAAAGTCCTCTGGGGAGCTGGAGCCAGCCAGGTCCCCCCCTTTGCCTTTTCTTCTAGCTAGCTCTGCACTCTCAGCCTCTCCTTGGATAAGTTTAGGATAAAAAAAGAGGTTCTGATCAAATCAAACAGCTTGTGTGGCAGGAAACGAAGTCTGTGTGTGCTCCTGGGCATTTCTTACAGACTGAGATCCTCTGGACCAGCCTGGGAGGTACTTTGGGACAAACCCATCATCCAGGATAGGAGCAAACACCATGATCTTGCTTGTGCTTTCATCAGGATGAAGATCCCCACAAAACCAAAGCCAGTGTGAGAAGACATTGGGGAGTTCTTCCCTAGCCATAGCACTGTTGTTGTCCAGCCTGTCCCCAGTTGGTGGCACGGGGACAAAGAGCTGCCAGGACGAGTGAGCTGGGATAGTCACAGGCTGGAGGCGAGTTGCCATGGGGCTGCAGGGCCCCAGTGAGGGTGGGAAGGTGAGATTTTCCCCAGGATTGTTTGTTATCCCACCAGGAATGCCCCAGGGCAGTGAGGGCACTGCTCCCTGTCCTGGGACAGCCCTTGCTCAACCCCTGGGCAGGAGCAGTGTCTTGTGGGGTCCCCAAGCCCCACAGCCCTCCAGGCAGCCTCAGAGGGTGAAGTCCCAGGCCATGGAGGGGTGGAACAAGAGCCCAGTGTCTTTGTCCTCCTGGGAGGAAAGGACTGAACAGGACTAAGGATGGTGACACTGAACTCTGGCAAGTGCATAGCCAGGGTTTGGTGGGCTCCCCTCTGTGTGCAGTCACTCCTTGCAGCTGGAAAACCCCCTGGCAGCCATCCAGGCAGGTGCTCAGCCCTGTGCTGTTCCCTCAGGGGTCACCATCCTCCCCACAGCCCCAAAGAGGGTTTGCTCCTTCCTCTGCCAACACCAGGCTTTGCCCCTGGGACCATCTCTTGCCCTGGAGCATTTTCAGCAGCTGAATGTAAAGCCAAAATAGCATTAGTACAGAAATGTGGGCAAAGTCCTGAGGATGGGAGGTTAAGTGGCTGCTCCTGGTGTACCCCCATATGTGAATGTCCCTAGGGACTCTGTGTGGGTTTGGTGTGGCACGTGGGACCTGAGGGCTCCCAAAAAAAACTCCTAATCAAAGGTGTTTTTCTGTGGATGGAAAGGTGCAGCCAGCTGGGGGATGTGGGTGCTCCCCAAGCATCATCCCAAGTCCTGTGGTCTTTCCCAGCTCATCCTTGCTCTGCTTCCTCCAGTCTGTCAGTTTAGGCTGGTGGAAACTGGGAGCCAGCAGGGAAACAGCCCTAAAATGGAGATCAAACTGCTTGGAGAGCAACTACCTCCTCCAAATGCTGCCCTTTGCCTGATGACCAATTTGCTAATAAATAAAAAATACTAAAAAAATTTGAAGCCTATGAATGAGTGGGCTGGAGAGCACCCTTTGGTCAGGGCTTTTCTGTAGCACAGGTTTTTCCCTTGCATCCAGTTTTGCCTGTAGATTTTCATTTGCAATGATTCTCTGGAAGGAAACACCAGCTTCAAAGGTGCAGGAGTAAGCTGGAGGTTTCTATTCTCTTGTATTCCCTGCCTCCAGTTTTTGCATCTTCTTTAAATAATAAAATGCCCTTCCTTCTGCTCCCCTTGCTGGGTTCCCCTGGGAAATGCTGGGGGTGAGGTGACAAGTTCCTTTCCCTGCCCAAGGCCTTTGCTTGACCTCTGTCAGCCACATCCTCTGGCCAGTGAGAGTTGTGGCTGTTGTGGGTGGCCCCAGGCCGGCTCTGTGGCAGAGGAGCTTCCCCAGGGACACCAAGCCCTGAGAATTCTCACCCAGCAAGGTG
Organism: Urocynchramus pylzowi; assembly: GCA_013397555.1. Taxonomy (NCBI): domain Eukaryota; kingdom Metazoa; phylum Chordata; class Aves; order Passeriformes; family Fringillidae; genus Urocynchramus; species Urocynchramus pylzowi. The sequence continues at coordinate 30,902 of VZRH01004838.1, forward strand.
CCCTGTGCTCCTCCTTGTGCTCACCAAGCAGCCCACACGCTCTGCTCCCTGTTCCACAGATCCCCCACGTCTGCAGTGGGGCAAAGCACCCTGGCACCCCATTTCCAACTCACACACCCACGACTGAAGGTGACTGTCCCCAGGGGCAGCAGGACCCTGTCTCTGCCTCCCACTGACCCCCTCCTCTCTCTCTCTGTCCCCTGCAGGCAGAAAGGTGCTGACCAGGTGCCCCGAAGCTCCGGGGCTGGCTTCTCACAGCCTCAGCACCATGATGCCAGCAGTGCCAGCGCCGCCCGTGCCCCTCGCCGTGCCGATGTGACCGAGCGCTGGGTGGGACCTGTGGCACTGAGGCTGGCACAGAGGCAGTGGCTGGTGGCCCCTGCCGTGTCCCTGCTGCCCAAAGATGAGCGATGGCATGTGGATCTCGCTCAGCCCCACCGAGTTTGCCCAGCTCCAGCAGTACACGGACTGTGAGTACCCCGGGACGGCAGCAGCGGGTTGGATGTGCTGGGAAATCCTGTTGATCTGTGCTGGACTGCTGTCCTACCTTTCCTTAGCGTCCTCCTGGAAAGCTAGATGATTCCTTAGATTTTTGGGAAAGTCCCTGACCCCTCAGCCTGGCTGGTTGGGGTCCCCCTGCCTGCCTGGCCGGGAGGACTGAGCTCAGCTTTGGGGCCGGACACGTGAGCGCGGCTCAGTCCGTCTGAAGGCGGCCGGCTCCCACGTTCCTCAGCAGAGTGAAATGCCAACCAGGAAAGCAGACTGGCTTTTCCCAAACACACAGAGCTGCTCCACAGCGTGCTTTGGGCTGCCAGCCCTCTGCAGTAATTTTCCTTAGTGCTTTTGCAGAGCAGAGCTCTGCTGCAGCTCCTGCTGAGGAAAGGAGATTTGCAGCAGCACCGAAGGGGTCCTGGAGCTGGGAGAAGCTGGAGACAGAGCCTGGGTGAAGCCCAGGGGTCCAAAACCAGGTCCTTGAGGTCCTGCCTGCCTGAGAGCTGGAGTGTGGGCATGCTTTTTATAGCAGTTGATGGAGAAGCGGTGCAGCTCGTGAAGGTGCTGAGAGCAGGGCAGGGTGGGGCAGGAAAACCACAGGGTGAAGGGAGAAGGGGTGTGAAATCACAAGGGTGCTACTTTGCAGAATTGGCATGACCCTGGGCTGAGCAGGCTGGATGGGAGATGACTGAGAGCCAAAGGGGACGCCATGAGCCCTCTGAGGCTGTCCTTGGGGACGTTGTACACCAAAAGGATGAGGCTGGGGACAAGTTCCTCAGTGGGGCCATGCTCCTGCCCACCAGCCAGAGACTCAGGCAAGGCTGCAAGCAGAGGTGTGTGTGCAGTATCCCTCTCTGCATCTCATTCTGCCTCTCTGGAGGATGATGGGCTTTGCTTTCCTGAATCCCAGACCATAAAAAACCATCTGTATCACTGGACTCAGAACAGTGATGGTTTCATTAACCAAAATGTGGCCAGCAAGGCTGCAGCAGGGGCAGCTGCCCTCTCCCCTGTAGGGTGGCTCAGCACTGGGCTGGGGAATTAGATCTGGGGGTCCTCTGAGGAGGGCCAGGATCCCTCTCCTTGAGTGCCCCTGACATCCCAGACAGCTGTGGTCCAGTGCCAATTTCTGTCCCCAGCAGAGGGCTGGGGGATCAGAGCCAGCACAGCTCCATGTGGAGAGAGGATTTCCCAGTAATTAACAAGGCTGGTGTGTCTGAGAACCTTTTAAAGGCACATGCCCAGGGATGTGTGTGAAGGTGAGGGCTGAATGTTCACTCACCTTGATCTTTTTTTCTGCTTTTCCCTTTTTCCATATCTTGAAATGATGAATGTCCCTCCAGACACTCCAGCCTTAAGGACACTCAGACAGGGAAAGTCAGGAGGGGGACTCAGCCAGGGAAGGTCTTTATTCCTTGTGTGGAAGTTTGCATGAGATAATCCAGTGATGGGACAAGAAGGAATGGCCACAAGCTACACTAGGGGAGGTTCAGGTTGGATATTCAGGAAAATTTCTTCCCCAAAAGGGTAGGCAAGCACTGGAACAGGCTGTCCAGGGCAGTGGTGAAGCCACCATCCCTGGAGGTATTGAAAAGCCATGGAGATGTGGGACATTTCTATCTTAGTGGTGAAGACAGTTGTGCTCCAGGTTAATGGCTGGACTTGATGATCTTAGAGGGCTTTTCCAACCTAAATGATTCTGTGATTCTATGAATGCAGTTCTATTTCTCCCTCCTGGCACCTCCTGGAGATAGCAATGGGCAGCCCAAGGCAGCCTCTGGGATGAGTGGCCCTGCCAAGGGTGCCAGCAGCCCCCTGCACTGGGGCAGGGACATGCAGGCTGTGCTTAGCCCACCAGAGCAGCTGGGACTGGAGTGTCCACACCTTCCTGCTTTGCTCTGGGTCTGTGTTTATTTTCATACTGGTAGGAGGAAGTTCTCTATATATGTAAAGCTCCCAGACCAGCTTTCCCTATCTGCCCTGCCCTCTGAAGGTGGAAGGAGAAGCAGGGCATGGCTGGCCTCTTCCAGGCACGGAAGCACCCAGAAATTGTATATCCAGCAGATAAACCCCTCTGCACCACCCTGCTGGTGGATGACAGAGGCAGCCCAGAGGGGCCATGCTCAGCAAGGTGCCTTTGTCTCCCCAGACTCCACCAAGAAGCTCAAGGATGTTCTGGAGGAGTTCAATGGGGACGGAGTCCTCTCGAGGTACAACCCCGAACAGGTACGGCCCTGTGCCCTCCGCTGTCCCCCTGTGCTGCTGGCAGCTCCCAGCCCCCTGCAGCTCCCCCAGCCCAGCTCCCCCAGCTGGGAGCAGCCAGGAGAAGGCAGGGCTGGCTGCTGGCCCCCAGCTCTCCCCGGGGTTTTGCACCCAGGACTTGATTCCCCTGCCAGCCCCAGAGCATGGCTGCATGGCCATCCCTCCCCACCTAACCCTGCTGAGAGCTTTTTGGGGCATTGCCTTGGCCATCCCTCCCCACCTAACCCTGCTGAGAGCTTTTTGGGGCATTGCCTTGCCAGGCAGAGTCTGGGAGGGATTTACTCTCCCCCTAAAAGCAAATGGCTTGGCCAGCATGGGGATGGGACAGCTCTGTGCCCTCTCACTCTCCTCCAAAGAAGGCTGGGATTATTTTTTCCAAGCGGTGCTTTCAGAAGGACCTGTTGGTGTGCCAGCAGGACAGAGCTGTAATCACTAGAATCGAGGCAAAATGAGAAAAATCAGTGGGCTGAACATGCAAGGAGGGGCACAAAAGTACCTTGTTATTGCAGGGCACCACAGGACCCTGACTCCAGCTGGGGCCACAAAAGCCATTGAGAAGTCATCGTCCCCACACAATGGCACTGCCCAGCAGGGATGGAGGGGGCACAGAGTCCTCAGGAGGAGGACAGTCCCCATGGGGCTGGGGCTGGGCTGGGAAGTCCCCCTGCTCTGCCCTTCGCTGCCACTCCCCCAGCTCCTGCTTGGCTGCTGTCCCTGCTGCCAGCACTGCTCAGCCACACTGGCACTGGGCATTTCTGACCCAGAGGGGTCTCTCTGGGTTACTCCAGCCACTGGGATTTGGGAAGCCAGCAGCTGTGGGGAGGGCTCTGCAGCTGGTGTGCCCATGAGGGGGGCCCAGGGCACGCAGCCCCACTGGCAGCTCCCTCATGGGCACCCTCGTGGTGCCTGGGGCACCTCCATCCTCCTGCTCTTCCCTTCCCCAGCCCATTGACTACGAGGGCTTCTGCCTCTTCATGAAGACCTACCTGGAGGCCGATGTGCCCGAGGAGCTTTGCCAGCACCTCTTCACCTCCTTCAGGCGTAAGATCTGCCAGGCCTCCCCCGAGAGCCAGCAGCAGAGCCCGGCTGTGACACAGCTCAGCGCCCTCGGTGAGCCAGCCCTGCCCCAGCCGGGCACAGGAAGGACGGCTGGGGGGTGGCACCTGAAGGGGTGGCACCCAAGGGGTGGCATGTAGACAACCCCACCTGTCAGCTGGGTTGCCAAGGCCCCGTGCTGCTCCAGGGAGGGATCTCTCCAGGATGCAGTGGCACGTGCCCTTTCCTCTGCGCGTTCAGAGCCCAAGTCACTCTGCCAGCATCTCTGTGCAGGCTGAGGTGGCCTGTGCCTCTGCCACAGCTACTGGTGCAAGCATCCACCCTGCACTCAGCTGCACCCAGAGCAGGCTGTGTGTGCCAGGCACCCAACTCTGCCTCCCCCAGCCCTTCCCGGGTGGATTGGTGGCTCGTGGAGACATCTGCTGAAAGGACTATAAATTGCAAAGGGAAAGGGAGAACGTCCCCCAGCTCCGGCTGGTGATGGAGGAGCACATCCTCCCTGCCTGCTCTGAGCACTGTGGTGTCTGTCACCTGCTGGGCCAGCCAGGAGGGTGAGGGGCTACCTGTGGTGGCCCTCAGAGAGCCCTGGGCTGGGATGCCAGGGCAGAGAGGCATGGGGCTAGCAGAGAGGAGCCAGGGCAAACACCCAGCATCAGTTCCTGGAGGAAGGGGCACGGACACCCTGGTGTCACACTGCCCTTGGGCATCTCTGCTTGTAGGGATCAATGGGAAAACCCTTCGAAGTGCTCTGGGACGACACACCCCCGAGCCCAAGGGCTGCCACAGCAGCACAGCTGAGCCACAGCCAGCATCCCTCACCCTGGCATCGATCCCCAATGCCTCCCCCAGCTGGTCCAGATCATCCTCCCAGAAATCCACCGCTGGCACCACTTCTGCTCACAACTCCTCGGGCTCTTCCAAGATCTCCTCCGTGTCTGTGCTCAGCCCTCAGTCACCAGGTGAGCTTGGCTGGAGCTCCACAGGGACACAGGGGCAGTGACAAGCCCTCCCCAGCTTCTGGTCAAGTCCCCAGCGTGGTGGCAGTGACCTCCCAAACTCACTGGGCTCCTGGCACCTTGACACCTTTGCTTGGCAAACTTAAGCTACAGACCCCATCCCACAGAGCCCCCATCATCAATGTCTTAATTACCTGGCAGCATCTTGTAGGGAGGGGGAAAGGGGGCAGTGAGTCACAGCTGCCCCTTGCCCCAGCCCCTGCCAGCCCTGAGGAAGGGCCCCTCTGCCAGGAGCATCCCTCCTGCTCTTGGCAGGGGCATCAGGGAGCGTGGGCTGTCCTGGCACCCTGGCAAGCTGCCTTGCTGCCCACTGAGCTTCTCCCTCCTTCTGGGTGGATGCTTGTGCCCAGCAGGACACGTTTCTCCAGCTGCTCATCCCACCCACAGCTGCAGTGATGGAGGTGTGGCAGTCTGCACCCGAGGACTGAGTGGCACTGCCCAGCCCTGTGCCTGTGGTGGCACCAGCCCCAAGTGCCCTTTTTATGCCCATTCCCGTGTCCCCCTCTGTGTCCCAGCCCTGGCCCTGTGGTGTCACTCAGTCCCACGCCAAACGGGTCCCTCCCGCAGAGTTCCCATGTCCCACTTGGGAATGTGACAATTCCCGGTCCAATGTCATCCCTGTGTGTGGCCTCTCTCCCTGCCCACAGGCACGAGGAGCGTGGAGAAGAGGTTACCCTTCAGCCTGAGGAAAGGCTCCAGCTCCCTGAAAGCCACCCCTCCTCCTCCTCCCACCCCCGTGGCCCAGGTGGTGCACCTGAAGGACATTGTCTGCTACCTGTCCCTGCTGGAGAGGGGACGAGCAGAAGACAAGCTGGAGTGTAAGTGTGACCCTGGGCTCATGCTGTGGGGGGGGGGACCAGTGGCTCAGGGTGTCACCTGCCTGAGGACAAGTGCAGGGCTGGCTGCTCCTGTCCACTTGGGAAAACCACTCAGCATCCCCCTGTGCTCCTGCCTGTGTCTTTACTTCTTATGTGGAAGTCTGCATGAGATAATCCAGTGATGGGACAAGAAGGAATGGCCACAAGCTACACTAGGGGAGGTTCAGGTTGGATATTCAGGAAAATTTCTTCCCCAAAAGGGTAGGCAAGCACTGGAACAGGCTGTCCAGGGCAGTGGTGAAGCCACCATCCCTGGAGGTATTGAAAAGCTATGGAGATGTGGGACATTTCTATCTTAGTGGTGAAGACAGTTGTGCTCCAGGTTAATGGCTGGACTTGATGATCTTAGAGGGCTTTTCCAACCTAAATGATTCTGTGATTCTATGAATGCAGTTCTATTTCTCCCTCCTGGCACCTCCTGGAGATAGCAATGGGCAGCCCAAGGCAGCCTCTGGGATGAGTGGCCCTGCCAAGGACAGGGGGCATGCACTGGGGCAGGGACATGCAGGCTGTGCTTAGCACAGTGTCTGCCCGAGGGGCCTTGGTACTCACAGCCCTGGGGTCCCCTCTCCCCCTGGCTGAGCCAGCACAGTGCTGCTCCACCCTGGAGCTCCAGCAGCCCGGGTGCCCTGGGGCTGGGCTCTAATCTCAGCAGCTTCTCTCTTCCCTGCAGTTATGTTTCGCCTCTACGACACCGACGGGAACGGCCTTCTGGACAGCTCGGTGAGCCTTCCCTCGGGACAGAGAGCAGGGCTGCTGGAAACCTGCAAGACACTGCTCTGGAAATGTGCAGGACCCTGTTGGGGTGCCCCCTGCCCTGCTGAGGTGCTCCTAAAAGAGGCAGGGATATGGGAAGGGAGGAGGAAAGCAGCAGCTGGACTGCAGAGCTGGGGATCACATGGCAGCTCTGCTGCATCCAGCAGGAGCTAGGAAAAAATCCACCCACCAAGAATTGTAGCACTACATCAGGTCATGGTATTTCAGGGAAGAAAAAAAATCATGCACAGCTCCTTCTCCCATGATGTTTTCTTTTTGTTCTTTGGGTATCGCCCGTGAAACCTGTTGCAAATAAAATCTGGTTTATCAGAAGAGTTCTTCTCGAGGGAAACCCATTGCAGATTTTCTTGCAGCTTTTCAGGGCCCTGAAAAAAGAAGGAGAACCCATTGAGGACTGGGGTGTTGCTGCCCCTCCTGTGTCTGTGGGGACTGGGGTAGCCTTGGGCATGTGGGGCTGGAGACTCTGGGGGCTTGGGGCTGGACACTCTGCTCGTGCCTGGAGCCACCCCTAAGGCTGGGCACTGCTTTCTGTGCGTGCTTAGGAGCTGGATCGCATCATCAACCAGATGGTGCACGTGGCTGAGTACCTGGAGTGGGACTCCACCGAGCTGAAGCCTGTGAGTGCTGGGGCTGGGGGCAGCAGGGACAGCTGCAGGGGCTCAGCCAGAGCCCTGGGTGGCATCACTGTGTCACCACATTTGTGCCCTCCTCCAGATCTTGAAGGCCATGATGGAGGAGATCGATTACAACCACGATGGGACTGTGACTCTGGAGGAGTGGATCCGGGGTGGCATGACCACCATCCCCCTGCTGGTCCTGCTGGGCATGGAGACGGTGAGTGTCCCTCAGGACACCTGGTCCAGCCTACCCCCAGCGACAGCCCACGCACTCACACGGCACCACACAGCCCCACACTGCCCCCAGCCCCTGCTGACACCCCCACCCTGCCCCCTCCACACCCCAAATCTTTCCAAGTTCAGTTTTGAGCTGCTGTGCCCAAGCAGGCTGGGCTTGCTCCTTGCCATCGCAGTGCACTCCAGTTGGATGAACATTTAATCAAAACCTAAGATGACTACCTAAAATGGCATCTCCTCTTGTAGAGTGAGGCTTAAAGAGCAAAGGTGGCGTTGTTGGGACCTCCTTTATTTCTCTGTCTTGTTTTTTCATCCTTCTGGTGAAAAAACTTCCTTTCTTTCAAGTCCATCCCTGGCCATCAGGTAATGATTTGCAGGGTAATATGGTTTTGCTCATGGTGCCCATGGTTCCCCTGGAGAGGTGGGGTGGGGGACAGGCTTTCTGGCAGAAAAAAAAATCAAGAAAGCAGGGAATTTTAACTGGCTCCTGCAAAGCACTCATGCCTGGCCCCAGCTGAAGAGGTTTGTGCTGTTGTCACCCCATGGTGGCAGTGGTGGCTTGGCCCCAAACGTGAAGTCACCTTCCTGTCAGCTGCCAAGATCTTCCCCGTGGCTGGGCTGTGCCAAGGGTCGGTGGGAGCTGGAGCTGGACGTGCCCAGGGGGATGCAGTGGCAGGGATGCTGTGGGGAACACCAGGAGGGAAGGGGAACAGGGGAAGCCCATGATCCTGCCAGGAACAAACTCCCAGAAATGCCATGGGGTTTTTAGGGGATGAAAAGTTGATAAAAATGATGGGCTGAGGGCGCTGGGACTCTTGGCAGCAGGGGAGTGACCTCCACCCTCCACTCCCCTGCCCTGCAGAACGTGAAGGATGATGGGCAGCATGCCTGGAGGCTGAAGCACTTCAAGAAACCTGCCTACTGCAACTTCTGCCGCACCATGCTGCTGGGGGTGCGCAAGCAGGGCCTCTGCTGCTCCTGTGAGTCCTGCATCCCTGCCAGAACGCTGCACTCCCAGACTGCTGGCTCCTGCCACATCCACTGGTGCCCTGGGGAGGGAGGATTGGTGCCTGTTAGTGCTGAGCCCCCTGGGTGCTGCAGGATGAGCGGGGAGGGGGCAGCTCCCATGCTGGGGAGTGATGCTGAGCACTTTCCTGGTGGCACTTGGGGTAGTGGTGTCCTGGTGGTGTTGGAGTAATAGCTGGGCTGAAAGATGTTACAGGGCTTTTCAAACCTAAATTATTCTGTGGCTCTGTGATTTTTCTCTCTCCCCAGTCTGCAAGTACACGGTCCACGAGAGGTGTGTGTCCAAGGACATTGCTTCCTGCATCAGCACCTACGTTAAATCCAAGAAAAACACAAGTGTGAGTAGGCAGCTGGTGCATTTCTGAGCCAGTGGGTGTCCTGGCCCCGTGGTCTCCTGCTTTGCCTCCCCACAGCTTCTTCCTCTGGGTTTTGCCCCTCACATCCTGGGCAGCAGCTCAAGGGCATTCCCAGCATCCAAAGCCTTGCAGGATGCACCCCATCCCCAGTCCCCAGGCACCCACACGACCCCCAGCTCCAAGATGTGCCATGGCTCTGCAAGGGGCAGGATTGGATCAGCAGCATCCCTGCAGGACAAGCTCCCAAAATCCTGCTGGACACCCTTAGCAGGAGGGAGGTGCCTGCGGGTCAGTGGGTGCTGTGCCACAGTGTCCCCGTGCCTTGCAGGTGATGCAGCACACCTGGATCGAGGGCAACTCACCTGCCAAGTGTGACAGATGTCACAAGAGCATCAAGTGCTACCAGGGCATCACCGGCCTGCACTGCGTCTGGTGCCAAATCACAGTGAGTAGCCAGGGCTGGGGCACACCCACAGGGCCTGCATGGCCAGCTCTGGGCTCCTGCTCAGGGCAGGGCAGGTGTCCTCTGCTCCACATCCTTCCTCCTGCCCCCAGCTCCACAACAAGTGTGCCTCCCACGTGAAGCCAGAGTGTGATGGGGGCCAGCTGCGGGACCACATCTTGCTCCCATCCTACATCTGCCCAGTTGTCCTGGTAAGTGCCCCCCTTGTCCTGGTAAGTGTCCCTCTCCCTGCTGCCAGTGACAAGGAGCCAGCAGGGCCCTGCTGAGGCCGATCTGCCTCCCCTGGCTGCTGGCATCGTGGGCATCCACGCCTCGGTTCCCCAAAGGACAGGCAGTCCCACTGCCGACGGTCCGAGAGCGACTCCCCTGCCAGCACCAGCCCCGAGGACAGCCAGGCCTTCAAGTTCAACTCCACCACAGTGGATGGGCAAGGGCTGCAGGTGGGTTCCTGCACAGAGCAGGTGAGCTCTGCTACTGAACTCAGCAGCTGAGGGACTCACAGCAGCGTTCTCTGCCCCCCAGATCAGCCCTCAGCCCGGGACACACCCACTGCTCGTGTTTGTGAACCCCAAGAGTGGAGGAAGGCAAGGGGAGCGGTAGGTGGGGTCCTGCCTGGGAACAGCTTCCCCCTAAAGCTGGGGCTGCTGGGCCTCACTCCTGGTGTGGGAATCACCCTCACCCCTCATGGCATCCCTCACTCCTGGAGTGGGAATCACCCCCATGGCATCCCTCCCTCCTGGTGTGGGAATCCCCCCCACAGCATCCCTCTCTCCTGGTGTGGCAATCACCCCCATGGCATCCCTCCCTCCTGGTGTGGGAATCCCCCCCACAGCATCCCTCTCTCCTGGTGTGGCAATCACCCCCATGGCATCCCTCCCTCCTGGTGTGGGAATCCCCCCCACAGCATCCCTCTCTCCTGGTGTGGCAATCACCCCCATGGCATCCCTCCCTCCTGGTGTGGGAATCCCCCCCACAGCATCCCTCTCTCCTGGTGTGGCAATCACCCCCATGGCATCCCTCCCTCCTGGTGTGGGAATCCCCCCCACAGCATCCCTCTCTCCTGGTGTGGCAATCACCCCCATGGCATCCCTCCCTCCTGGTGTGGGAATCCCCCCCACAGCATCCCTCTCTCCTGGTGTGGCAATCACCCCCATGGCATCCCTCCCTCCTGGTGTGGGAATCCCCCCCACAGCATCCCTCTCTCCTGGTGTGGCAATCACCCCCATGGCATCCCTCACTCCTGGTGTGGCAGTCACCCCCATGGCATCCCTCACGTCTCTCTCTTCCCAGGGTCCTCCGGAAGTTTCACTACCTGCTCAACCCTCGCCAAGTGTACAACCTGGACCGTGGCGGGCCCACACCAGGGTATGAAGTTGCTGCAGGTGATCCCCTGCCCCTCCCACCAGCCCTGCTGTCCCATGTCACCCCTTGTCTCTCCTGGCTTTCTCCAGGCTGAACTTCTTTCGGGACACCCCGGATTTCCGCGTGCTGGCCTGCGGAGGGGACGGCACGGTGGGCTGGATCCTGGACTGCATAGGTGAGCCAGGCACAGCTGTGTTCCTGCAGAGCATCGTCCACCTGCATCCTTGGTGACCTGCCACGCACCCCCTGGGGACATTCCCCCGGGGAAAGTGGGGGGGTGATCCTGCCAGCAGCATCGTTCCAGGCTGCTGGCTGAGGAGGGACAGGGAGGGGAGCAGGGAATGAGTGAGCCTTGTCAGCCCCCAGCTTCTCTTCTCCCTTGAACTGCAGATAAGGCGAACCTGGCGAAGCACCCCCCGGTGGCCGTCCTGCCCCTGGGGACCGGCAATGACCTGGCGCGGTGCCTGCGCTGGGGAGGAGGTGAGCAGCGGCGAGCACCGCCCAGGGCGGGGCCGGCCCTGGGAGCCCTTCAGCGTGCCCATCCCCAGGGAGGGAGGACTCCTGGGGCCTTGGGATGCAGTTCAGAGCTGCATCTAAGCCTGGTACCTCTAACTCCTTCCAAAAAGAGCAGCTGCTGCTTTCTGAACCCTCCAAGGCCAGGTCCTGCCCAAACTTCTCCATTTGGAGAGCCCTGCCATTAGCCAAAATCTCTGCCACTGCTGCAAGGGTGTGCCATAGCAGCAGCCCCAAGTGCTTGGCACCTGGCTGTGCTCCCCTTGGTCCTCCTTCATCCTCTCTCCCTTCCAGGCTATGAAGGAGGCAACCTGATGAAGGTCCTGAAGGACATAGAGCACAGCACAGAGGTGATGCTGGACCGCTGGCACATCGACATCATTCCTGCTGACAGGGAGGCCAACGGAGATCCCGTCCCATCCACCATCATCAACAACTACTTCTCCATTGGGGTGGTGAGTTCCACGGGGCAGGAGTTGGTTTCTCCCTTCCTGTCCCTCCTTGCCTACATTCCCAACCTCCTTCCATCTCCTGGTTTGTTTGGTTGGTTGTTTTTTTTTGTTGTTGTTGTTGCTGTTTTTTTGTTTTGTTTTGTTTTGGTTTTTTTTTGTTTTTTGTTGTTTTTTTTTTTCTGGTTTTATTGTCATTTGTAAAGGCAGCTCCAAGACACGTAAGCAGGCATGGGTTCTCTATCTTCCCAGCAGGAATGTTGCAAGAGTGAGTGTGACAGGAGCTTAAACAGCATTCAGGGAAGTTTGGGGTCCCAAAGACAAGGACACCTCAGCTGCCAAGACATCAGCAAAGCCCTGTTTTGGTGTTTGGACCCATGTTCCTCCACGTTTTCCTGACCTAGAGAGGTTAGGGAGTTTGGGGAGGATGACAGCCCTGTGCCATGGGGGTCAGTCCTGAGAGCAGGAGTGTTTTGGGGAAAGCCCTTCTCTTCCCAGGGACTTGCAGCATTCTTGTCACGTGCCAGAGGTGCCACTGCAGGATGCTTCTGGGCTCACATCAGCTCCTGCTAATGCAGGTGGCATTTGGTGACAGCTTCTGAGCTGGGCTTAAATACCCCCCCTCTGCTCAAGGAGAGGTTGTGATGAGTTTCAGGAGAGCTGCCATCCTGCCAGGGGAGCTGGCAGGGTGCAGGCTCTCGGGGTGTCCCCAGAGCCCCACTGCTCCATTGGTTGCCTTTCCTCCCCTCTCATCACCCCCTCCACGCAGAGCCCCTGTGATGAGGGAAGGAGGCCAAGTGCACTAATTGTGTCTCACCTGACAAGCTTTGGGAAGAGCCTGGCTGAGGGTCCCTCCACCACCTTGGACCATTGATGTCATCCTCAGTGACACCGTGTCATTGTGGGGCCAGTGGCAAGCACAAAGAGCTGAGCACCCCTACCCTGGCTCGTGCACAAGGTGGGGATTGTGTTTCTGTGCTGTCTCTGAGGGCACAGATGTCACTGGTGTCTCTGTGCCCTCCACAGGACGCCTCCATCGCCCACCGCTTCCACATCATGAGAGAAAAACACCCTGAGAAATTCAACAGCAGGTAAGGGCTCCCCAAGGGCCCCCTGAGAGCTGGGGGACCCCCTGCCACTGCCATGCACCTTGCCAAGAGGATCTGGTGTGTGGCCAGCCTTAGGGGACGGGCAGGGCCTGCACCAGGCGTGGTGGGGCTCCAGGCCAGCCTGGTTGGGGTTTGGGATGCTCCTTCAAGCCCCGTGCGGTGTGGCAGGCTGCTCAAACTTGGCCACACACCCAGCTGGGTTCATTCATGCCTTATAATTAACATGGAATTCCAGGACAGGCAGGAGCAGGCCAGGCAGGGAGGGCAGGGCAGGCAGCAGGCCGCAGTTCGTTCCCACTGTGCTCAGGGTGCACGGAAGGGGGGTGCGGGATGGCTGCAGGAGCCATGGCTGGTGACCCCCGTTCCCAGGCTTAGAAATACCTGCTAGAAAAATCCCTGAGTGCACCAAAGGGTCTGACTCTGCCCTCAAGTTAGCTCCTCTTGGCTTACAGCCCAGCTTAGAGCTCCCCCTCAAAGCCTGGCTCAGCAGCTGATGCAGGGAACGAGCCACGGCCAGGGGCTGCTCAGCGGGCTGCTGAGGCTGCTGAGCTGTGAGACATCCCCTCCATGGCGTGCCTTGTCTCTTGACAGCACATCCCACGGCTAGGGAGCACCCAGGACCTCCATCCTCCCCCTCTGATGGGTGTCAGAGGCACCCTCTGACAGCCCCCCAACCCCCAGACAGACCCTCATCCCACCACACAGCTCCCTAGGGCCGGCATGCCGCTGGTCCCTCTCCACAATAGCTTGTGCCCTCATCCATGGCTCATGTCCCCATCACAGCAGCTCCAGACAGTCTCTGGCAGCCCGTCCTGCTGCTGGCTGGGGCAAGGTGCTGCTTCCAAGTGGGATACTGACATGTCTCTGTGCCCCAGGATGAAGAACAAGCTGTGGTACTTCGAATTCGGGACATCAGAGACCTTTGCAGCCACCTGCAAGAAACTCCATGACTATGTTGAGGTTGAGGTGAGTTTCCTGGCGTGGTCCCTGGCTCTAGACATGGCACAAAGGCTTTTTGGAGCCCATGGATACCTCAGCTGTTTGAGGAGAGGGTGCCACCACTTTGACCCCTCCCTGTGGCAGAAGGACAGGGTGGCTGGCAGGACCCCTTATTCCACCACACAGCTCTTGCTGCAAAGCCAGCCAGCTGTGGGCAGAAGAATAGTCCTGTATTCCCCACTTCCAGCTGTATTTGAGAGCAGGCCTGGAACATTCTCCCTGTAAATTCTGCACCACTGCTCCCAGCCCTCATTGGATGACATGGAAACAGCCTTTAATTAGAGCTGGGAGGAGGGCCCGTGGTTGCTAAGAGTGCTGTCACTTCTCCGTGCTGGGGATTTGGGCTGTAAACTTCCGTCTCTCCCTATCTCTGGGTAATCCACCCTTTTATAACTTAGGCTGGAGGGTGAGGGGAGAAAATAGCACTTGCAAGAGGTGGTGGGAGTCAGAGCAGGTGGTGGGTGCAGGGTGCTGCTGGTGGGCACAGAGCAGAGCTGGCCCTGCAGACGCGTGGCCACGGGCAGAGGGATTTTGATGCCTGTTTCTATACTGGGAGTTTCTTCCCTTCCCAAAGCCTGGGGTGGGTAGCTGCACCCTTGGAAACTCGTGGGAAGGGGCAGGGCCAGCATCACAACCATCTCACCCCCTTCCCCACCCATGCATCGGTGTCCCAGGGTGGATAAAAGCCCGTGTTTGTGGAGTTGAATGCTGCTGGAGATGGGCTGGAGGTGCCCCCCCATTCTTCCACCAAGTGTGAGTCCCCAGCAGCTGAGCCCACGGCCAGGAAAGTGTTAATCCCACAGCGTTTGAAGTTGAAAGCAGCCGCCTGTCCTCCCTCCAGCTCCCAGGCAACTGTCAGCCTTGCAGAGAAATAGCAGTTTTGTTTTGGAAATTGGCACTCGTTCCCCCTACAACTCCTGGAAATGAATTTGCTTTTTCCCCCAGCTGCAAATTTCTCCTCCCAGCCTCGCTGCCAGCTGCCCCTGCTCAAAGGGCCCATTGTGGCTCCCTGGCACAGCAGGGAGGGCTCTGCAGGGAGAGTGGCTCCTGCCCGCAGCCCTGGGCAGGCGTGGGCGGCCCTGGGCAGGAACAGGCTCCTGCAGCACCCCAGCATCCTGCCCTCCTGGCAGCCAGCTCATCCCATGCCAGCGAGGCTGCCAGGTGGGAAAGGTGCCCGTGGCTGGGATGGTGCTCGAGGCCATCCCGCAGGGAGTGGCAGCCGCTCGCTCGGTAGCCGCTGCTGCTCGGAGCGTGGAGGTCTTTTCCCTTCCTACAAATCACAGCATCATTGCCATGCACTGAGAAAGAAGGGATTAACATCCTTTCCAAGCCTTGGAGAGACAGCTCTTCCCTCCCAAACCAGAAGATCCCTGCTTTTTTGCTTTCAATGTGAGGCTAAAAATAAGATCCCGCAGCACCAGGGGAGGCAGAAGGGATCTGACACATCGAGGTGTGAGCGCCCAGCTCCTCACACACGGGGCTGGTGTCCTCAGCACGGGCCAGAGGGGTGGCAAGAATAACCTCTAGACCTTTGTCAAAGGAAAACAACCAGAACTGGAGCAGCAGAAGGGGCTTATTAGCCCATTTCATTCCTCTCAGCACAAGAAGTGAGGGCAGAGGGGCCTGTGCATCACCAAAAAGCAAGGGAAAAGCTGTGCTGGGGTTTGCTGGAGCATAGAGTGGCAGGTGAAGAGCAGATGCCTCAAGGAAAATAGGAATAGAAATTTATAGAAATTCAAGCTGGATGGAAAAGTGGCTGCTTTCACCAGAGGTGTTTAGGAAAGGGATCCATGTCTGGGTGGCGTGAGAACATCTGAAGTTAAGAAATGCATTTCCACGGCTGCTGCCTTCAGTCCTGTGGGAAAGCTGCAGGCAATGGATATTTTAACTTTCACAGGGAATTTTCAGCTGAGGCAGTCCTGCTGCATGACAGCAAAGCCTGGGATGCCAGTTCTGTGTGCTGTGCTGTGGTTTGCTCTCCAAAACCTGACACTTTTCCCTCTGACACCTTCCCCTAATTTCCTTCCAGCCTTACTTCTAGTTTCCAAATGGCACTTGAAGACAAACTGGTTTGAGCTACGTTTTGGGCAGCCAAACTTTCCAGTCCTCTGGAGTCAGTTTGGATAAGGAGAGGGGGGAAATCAGGTGCTGGAGCTCCTTGGGTGGAAGTCACTTTAGGGTCAAGGTGGATGGAGCCAACTGGCTGTTGCCTCCCAGTTTGGGTGACAGCACCGAGTCTAGCTGAGGTTTTACGTGCTCCCCCAGGAATTTTCTTTTTTAAACTGCCATTTTGGACCTGTGGTAAAACTCCTATGGAAAGAGAGAGGAGAGCAGCACAAGGAGTGTCAAGGAGTTGACAATAACTGTAGGAAAAAGTGGGAGGGTATTTGCATCTCCAGCCCCAGCCACTCTGGAGCTGCCAGTGTCCCCTGGAGACCATCCAGTGTCACTCTGTGCTCAGGGACCCACGTTGCTGTGGCAGAGAGAGGAGGGGGCTCCATGTGGTGGGCACAGCTCCCCCCTGACACCACCCCTGTGCCTGGCAGTGTGATGGGACCCTGCTGGACCTGAGCAACACATCCCTGGAGGGCATTGCTGTGCTCAACATCCCCAGCATGTACGGGGGCTCCAACCTGTGGGGAGAGACCAAGAAGCAGCGTGGCTACAACCGGCTGGGCAAGAAGGTGCCAGAGAAGGTGCCAGGCACGGTGGTCACCGATGCCAAGGAGCTGAAGTTCTGCGTGCAGGGTGAGTGGGGGGCAACAAGGGAGTGTGGGGTCAGCACAGGGGCACTGGGCAGCCACCACCTCTGGAGCAAAAGCACTGGAGGAGCTGTGATCTGCTCTGTGTCTTTTGGGGCGACCCCACTGTGTGGCAGAGGAAGAGCTGGAACCCAACAGCAGAGCTGGCACCAAGGGCTTTTGTCAGCACCTTGCCAGGCTCCAGCACTGCACTGCCAGCCTGGATGTGGGGTTTGGGAGCAGCAGGACCCACGGTGAGCCCAGCTGGCACCTCCCACCCACTGCTGAGGCCACCAGAGCCAGCCCCGTGGGCAGGGACAGCCCAAAGTGCTGGCAGCCTTGCCCAGTGGGGAGCAGCGGGGTGGAAAGCAGCCAGCAAAATACACAAAGTGCCTGGGCTTTGCACCCACCAGCTGCCACAGCCCAGGGCTGGGGTGGGGATCAGCCTCCCGGGGATGTGGCTGCCACAACAGCAGTGTCACACCCCAGACTGTCACTGACTGTCCCTTGCTGCCTGAGCCAGTGGCAACAGGCAGCAGGGAGCGGGATACAGGGAAGGGGACTGCAGGGGACAGCAGGGTTGGTACCCTGGGGACATGGGAGGCTCAGAGGATTTCTCAGGGGTCATAGGGGTGTATGTGAAAGAGGACCCTGAGGCACAGAGCTGTGCCATTGTCAGGTGTCCTTGCTGGTGGCCCAGAAGAGCAGGATGAGCTGTGAGAAGAGGCCATAGCCTGGGATTTGACCAGCTACTCTGCCACGTGTGCTGGCTCCTGGGCAGCTGCAGCACCCCGGGGCACTCAGGCAAGGGGTGCCATCACTTCATGCACTGCAAACAGACAGTGCAAGGGCTGGGTCTGGGCTGGCACCGTGCAGCCATGCAGGCCCAGGTGCTGTTTCAGACCAGGAGTACTTTTGCTCCGAAGATTTTGGTTAGAGCATTGCCCAGCGCTGGAAACCCCCAGTTTGGCGGTGCCGGGACACGGAGGACATCGGGATAAATCCCCTCAGTGCCACCAGCCCTGCTGTGCTTCAGGACAGCCCTGGTGTGCTGCCAGGGAGGGCAGAGGAGGGGGACAGCTGGGGCTGGGGGGGCAGCTCAGACCCCTCTGTCCCGCAGACCTCAGCGATCACCTCCTGGAGGTGGTGGGGCTGGAAGGCGCCATGGAAATGGGGCAGATCTACACGGGGCTGAAGAGCGCGGGGAAGAGGCTGGCCCAGTGCTCCTCCGTCATCATCAGGTATCTGTCCCCTTCACAGCCCAGTGCCCGGGAGGCAGCGAAACCTGACACTGACACCTGTGTCACCGCCCTCCCTTCTTTGTGCCTTGCAGGACGTCCAAGCTGCTGCCCATGCAGGTGGATGGGGAGCCCTGGATGCAGCCCTCCTGCACCGTGAGTGCCCAGGGAGGG
>VZRH01004838.1:60569-121214 GCA_013397555.1 Urocynchramus pylzowi
GGGCCAGCGGCCGCCCATGGGGCTGCCCCGGCCCCCCAGGCCCTGCAGGAGCAGCGGCAGCAGCCGCCCTTCGCCGTGCCGCGGCCGCCGCACCCGCCCGTGCACATGCCAAAGATGATGTCTGAGAACCAGTTCCCCGCAGAGCACAGGTAAGGCAGCCCCCACCCCAGGGACCACTCGAGTCCCAGGGGGGCTTTATGGGGACTCTTGGGGTGGGTCGGTGGCCACAAAGTGGGGGGGAAAGAGAAATGCTCGTGCCTTTGTCCCCGTTTGGGCCGTTGCAGTTGGGGGCCAAATGTTGTTGGCTCTGGTCCCACGTGGCAGAACTTGCCACTTCCTAGCGGGATCGTGTGGCTCTTTCTCCTGCTAACAGGGAACGGCTCCTTCCAGTCCCTGGACACTGGGCAGAGCCTTTGCCTCCCTCTTGGGAAAGGCAAGGGAGGCAGAGGCTGACCCCTGCACCCACCCCAGTTCCTACAGGTGCTGCTCCTGAGTCAGGGCTCTGCTCTCCTCATCCCACCCACTGCAGCTCTGCCTCCCAAGCCAAGCCCCCTGGGCTGTGGAGTTGTGCCCATCTCTGTCCTGCCCGTGTGCACCCCGGGCTGGGGGTGGTCCAGAGCTCCCCATGCACTGCCTGGCATCACCGTGATTTTGTGGGCTGTGGTGGGAGACCCCTGTTCCCTCCTTCCTCTCCAGGCTGTGGCTCCAGTCCCCATTGCTCCCACATCCCTGGAGGCCCTGTCTGTCCCTTCCCTCACCCTGGGTTTGCTCCTATGGGTACTCTCAGTAGGTGCTCTGCTTGTGGCCTCTGGATGTCCTTTGTTGTGACAGCCACCGTGTCACCCCTGCGGGCATGGGACAAAATGTGGCAGCCTGGCGATGGCCACGCAGTGGGGCCAGGGAAGCCCTTGGAATATGCCCACAGCAGGCAAGCATCCCTCCCCAGCAAAGCAGGGCTGTGTGTGACCTTCAGGCTGTGCAGGGGGCTGGCTGCGACCCCTCGGGAAGCACTGTGCCAGCACGGGGCTTGGGTTTCATTCAGGAAGGGCAGAGGGACGTGGCTCGGAAATGGAGTAATCCCAGCCCAGCAGCTGGGAGAGCTCGGGTTACAAAGCCAAATGGTGCAAGGCCGGCTGAGAGGAGCCTGCACGGAGATCCAAGATCACCTTTCAAGGTGCGGGAGGACGAGGGGATGTGGCAGCACCCCCTGGAGATGGTCCCTGGTCCATCGCCTCCAGCAGCAGAAGCCGTGCTGTCAGGGCAGTGGTGGCAGCAGCACGGAGCCCAGAATAGTGCTCCCTGCCGCGGGTTCAAGGTTTAATCCCGGCTGCGCGGGCGGATTAGCAGCGGTTGGAGCTGCGGAGTGGATTTGGCTTTGCGTAAGCGCCCACCCATGCACAGCATCCCTGGCCCCTGCCCCCCACGCTGGGCACGGATTTCATGGTTTGCCCGGATGTCGGTGTTGGGGGGTGGTTCTTCTTTCCTTTTCTCATTCCTCTCCAGATAGCTGAAGGCCAGGGTGCTTCACTGTGGTGGCCCATGTGTTACCCTGCTGTTCATCTTGGGGTCCTCAGTGCTTAGGGGGACACAGGGCTTCTCAGCACCCGCTGGATCCCCGTGGGAGAGCCCCTGTGGTGGCTGTGCTTCTGAGGGGCCACCCCAGCCTGCTGTGGGTGCACCCCAGGCTGTAGGCACCCAGCTGTCAGGCAGCTCTGGTTTGGGCTGGGAGCTGAGCCCCACTCCTCAGTAACACCACGTCCTCGTCCCCCAGGTTTCAGAGGCAGCTGTCGGAGCCCTGCCACCCCTTCCCGCCGCAGGCCGGGGTCCCCGGGGACAGCCGCCCCCTCTACCACCGGCAGCTGTCGGAGCCCCTGGGCCCTGCTGCCCCCCGCCCCCCTCAGGGATTCAAGCAGGAGTACCACGACCCTCTCTACGAGCACGGCGGCCCTGGCCTGCCCGGTCCCCCCGGCCACAGCTTCCAGCCCCCCATGGGCATCAAGCAGGAGCCCCGGGACTACTGCATTGACTCAGGTGGGTCAGGGTGGGGTTACACCAGTGACACTCCAAGGAGCAGAGCAGCTCTGCCATCAGCGTGGCAGGGGCAGGGTTGAGCCTCAGGCAGTGGATGCTATGTTACCCTGTGGCGCTGGGATACTGCTTTGCCTTTTTCTTTCCTCTCTGTCCTCCTTTTCCAAAGCCAGGGGATAGAGCAGGCGTTCTCCTGATGCCAGTGGTGTGGTCGGGGCCGTAGCCACAGGCTGGGGTGCCCCACAGCGCCTGGTGGGTCCCCCCTTGGCTCTGGCCCAGGGCCAGCTGTGATTGCTGGCTGCTGGACCCTACCAGCATCACGGAAAAATCCTCTAATCGCCTTAGGACCTAAAAATACCCCAACCTCAGGATGGAGGGTGGCACAGCCAAGCAGATGGTAGGGGAAGTGCAGCAGTGCCTCCCTTCATGTAGGGCCTGTGAGAACTCGAGCTGCTCCATTCTAAATTCCAGCACCACCCCAAATCATACTGGGCTTCTTTTCCCCAATGTTGAGGGTGGATGTAGTGGACCAGGGAGCGTGGGGAGAGGGGGAAGGTTCCCAGACTTCACTGCAGGACGTGCTCGGGGTAAAGAATATGCTGCCAAATCCATGGTGGCACCCACAGGGTTTACAGCCTTAATGTCATTTCCTTTCCCCCTCAGAAGTGCCTAACTGCCAGTCCTCGTACCTACGGGGGAATGTCTTCCCCAACAGCCATGACGGTGAGTGACTCCCCACTGTCCCCCTGTCGTGGCCCCATCCCACCCCTCCTTCGTGGCAGGCAGCACCCCCTGGGCTCCCAGAAAACACCCACGAGAGCACTGTGGGGTCCATGAGAGCCACATGTGTCAGCATGATCCCAAAAGCAGCCAGCAGCCCCTGTGAGCGTGCTGTGAGGGCGCAGCAGCGCCGTGGGATCTGGGATAAGGCAGAGCTGCTAACAGGGTTTGGGAGCAGTGAAGGGGGCAGAGCTGCACAGCCACTGAAGGAACTGGTAAATAAGTCTGCTCCCAGAGCTGTGGATGGGCTCCTGTGCTGGATTCAGCCAAGCCAGGGTTTTTTGGGGTCCAGCCAGGGTAGTGGAGGGGCCCTATGCTCACGAAGGGTCTTTTCCCCACAGGATTTTCATATGAAAAGGACACACGGTTGTATTTTGATGACACATGCGTGGTACCCGAGAGGCTGGAGGGTAAGGATCTGGCCCCACAGGAGGCCTGCAGGGGAACTGGGGCTCATGGAGGAAGATGTGGGGGTGCTGGGATCTGCAGTGCCTGGCTTATGAAGCCAAGCAGTGTTGGCACAGTGCTCTTGAGAGCTGCTGAGCATCATCCCACGTGGCAACTTGGCACCACTGCCATGCTCCATCTCTGTCACTGACACCTACCTGCCTGCAGCACCATCCCCAGCACTTCTCCCACCCCATGGCCTGATCCTGCTCAGGTGTCTCGGCACAGGGATGACCCATGTTGTCGTTCGTGTCTCCTGCTGGTGACACAGCCTGGGAGAGGGGCAGAGCAAGGGTGTTTAACCAGGTGTCTTTGTGCGGGCAGGTAAAGTGAAGCAGGAGCCCACCCTGTACCGTGAGGGCCCTCCCTACCAGCGGCGTGGCTCCCTGCAGCTCTGGCAGTTCCTGGTCACCCTCCTGGACGACCCTGCCAACGCCCACTTCATCGCCTGGACCGGCCGGGGCATGGAGTTCAAGCTGATCGAGCCCGAGGAGGTAGGAGAGGTCCTGCCCTGGAGCTGGGGACTGCCTGTGGGGATGCAGGAGTGGATCCTTCCCATGCAGCAGAACCTTCCCACTCTCACTTGAGGCGACACCACGTATCTCTGCTCTCCAGTCAGCTGTAGAAATTTGCCTTTAGCATCTTCCACTGCCTCTTGGCACGGCCTGTGCTGGCTCCCGAAGCTGGCAGCGGTCACCAGCCGTGGTGGCGTTGCCTCTGTGCTGTGAGATCTGCTGCTCTGCCACGGCTCCCTCCTTCCCAAGCTGCTCCCATCCTTTGCCCTGGGTTTCCAGCAGCAGCTCCATGGGAAGGTGACACAGAGGAAGGAGCTGTTTGGGCAGTAATTGAGAGCAGCTGTAGCCAGCACCGAGCTGCGCATTGTGGGTGATTACCCATAATATCTCTTGCGCCATGCATGGAAATTGTGGTATTTTGAAGCAGCTTTTTTGGCAGGCTCTGCCTAATGAAATGACTTTTGATTTGGCCCCTGAGCTGGCGGTGGCTGTGTGGTCACAGCCGGAGCATTTATCATGGCAGGCGGGGAGCCACTCCCAGACCACGGTGACACCTTCGCTCCAGCTGCCCCAGCCCCCTCAAACAAGCCTCCAGCCTGCTTTTCAGTTGTGATTTCCTCTGAGGATCCCTGTTCTAGCCCTGGCTGGAGCCCTGATGGCTGCCACCTCTCTCTCCCCGTAGGTAGCACGGCGCTGGGGCATCCAGAAGAACCGACCAGCCATGAACTACGACAAGCTCAGCCGCTCCCTGCGCTACTACTATGAGAAGGGCATCATGCAGAAGGTGAGGTCACAGCTGGGTGTGACCGTCCCCTGCTGTCCCAGGGTGCAGCAGGAGTGGGATTAGGTCTGATGTGAGGCGTGTGGTGCTTCCCCAGGGCAGGGAAATGCTCAGGGCACCTCTCACCCTCTCCCTCCTCCCTGCAGGTTGCCGGCGAGCGGTACGTCTACAAATTCGTCTGTGACCCCGACGCCCTCTTTTCCATGGCCTATCCCGACAACCAGCGCCCTTTCCTGAAGACAGAGCCGGACTGCCCAGTGCCAGAGGAGGAGACGGTGCCCCTGACACACTTTGAGGACAGCCCGGCGTTCCTCCTGGACATGGATCCCTGCGGGAGCCTTCCCTACGCGGAGGGCTTCGCCTACTGACTCGGCCGGCTGGCAGAGCCATTGGCACTAGCGCATCCACCTGGGGCAAACACGGTTTTCTAAAGAATATTTTTGGCTTTCCATAAGAGGAAAAGGAAAAAAAAAAAAAAAAACAAAACAAAAACAAAACCCCAACGACAAAACAGCATGGGTGCACACACAAATTCGAGGAATTGAAAGCGCCCCACGTGTGTTGCTGCCGAATTCCCACCCTTCCTTTCCAAGGGCTAGTGCACAGGACTGCCCGTGGCTGGCACCTCCTGCCGTGCATCAGTGTGATGTCTTGGGGAGCCTAAAGTTGCAGTCTGTTCCCCAGGCCCTGGCTCGGGCGGTGCCCCAGGGCTGGGCTGCGTGGCTACTGAGCCAATTGTCGCGACAATCTGCTTTGCATCGAGCACAATCCGCGTAGCTGCCTTGTGTGGTGGAAAGGGCTTTGATTTGCACAGAGAGGAGGGATGCGGGGGGGCCGCCCGGGCCAGCGCCCCGGGGCTGATGTGCGCAGCATCCTACCCCAACCCCGAGGAGCCTTCTGCCTTCTTCCCCAGCCCCCTCCCCATATAACCTCCTGTTGTTCCCCTAGAACCTCCTGCATCCTCTCCGTGCCCTCGATCCTCCCCAGCTCTGGCTGTGGGCCATGGGTTGCGTTTTGGGGGAGGAGACCCTGACACTAACTTCCTCTTCGTTTTGGTTGGTTGTTTTTTGGGTTTTTTTTTTTTTTTTTTTTTTTTTTTTTTTTTTTTTTTTTTTTTTTTTTTTTTTTTTTTTTTTTTTTTTTTTTTTTTTTTTTTTTTTTTTTTTTTTTTTTTTTTTTGGGATGTTTTAGAAAAATACTAAAGGTTTCTAAACTGATTTTTGTAGATTTTTTGTATTTTAAGGCAAAGCTATTTTTTGCAGCTCGGCTGCTGTCCCTGGAGCCCCTGGGGACACCCCCGTGGCTTTCCTGGTGGCAGGGGGAGCCCTCGATGCCCGTGGCTTCTGGGATGGCTGCCGAAGGATCTGGTCCACTCCATTTCACTGCTCCAGTCCTCTTTCCCAGGGGAGCCAGGGCTGAATCCCAATACTGGCTCAGCTGCGCTCCCCCTGCTCGGCATGGCCTCGGGGCTGGGCTGTAAGGCTGAGGTGGGCAGGGATGGGGGGTCCCCCACCCCCCTTCCTCAGTACCCCACTTTCCCCCAGCTCCCCCCACCCCTCGCTGCACCTCTTAACACTCCTCCACCACTCATATATCCATACCTGCCTCCCCTGCACCAGGCTACATGTTTTGTTGTAAATGCTGTATAGGAATTTTTTCTCTTCTTTAGTTAGCTTCGGTTGGAATTTTTGTTTGGTTTTTCTGTATTTTTGTTTTGGTTGGTTTTTTTTTTTTTGTTTGACTTTTTTTTTTCTTGGAAGTATGAAGATTAACTCTACAATGACTTGGTTGCTCTCCCCATGGTGGCTGCAGTGGCCTGTACCCATGGGGAGCATTTGGTTTTGGGAACCCCACCTTGGGGACAGGTTTTTAACCATTTGCTCGGTGTGGCAGGTCTGCAGTGCAGAAGGAGTTAATCTGAGGACTGATTTGAAATATCTTTATTCAAGCAGGGCTATGTATCTCCTGCAAAGCTGCATTACATTCTGTACTGTGTACAATAAAGGATCTTGCTTCCTGTTCCTCCCTGACTGCCTGGGCCCCTGCTTTGCCTGTGCCGTGGGACGCTGCCTGGGCTGGGAGGAGCCCCTGGATGTGTTTGTGGGGTCTGTAGTGGTCCAGGCTGCAGCCCATCACCTGGGGCCAGCAGCATGGTGTGTCTGGAGCTGGAACCAAGTCACCAGGGCTGCTGTCTCCCCAGATCCCCTGTTCTGGATTTGTTGCTCCTGGGTGTGGGTACTGCCAAGGCTTTCACAGAGCCACATGCCATGAGAGGATCCATTTGGGATGGGGGTGGCTTCTGCCCAGTAGGTGCAATTTAATATTGCTTCTTCCCAGGGTTTCTCAGTGAGTCCTCCACTCCCCTGGACACCTGAACACCTGCTATCAAGCAGGGCTAAAGCTGGTGGGCACCTCTCAGGAAAATCCCTCCACAAGCTACTGGCAGTGTAGTAGCTGTCTCCATTTCTAGGCTGGGAAAAATTCAGGGTTTGCAAAAAGATGAAGGAGGTGGGGGGAGGGCAAGGGCTGTTCTGTGAGGACTTGATTCAGCTGGAGGGTCTGTGTTTCTCCTGCCAGGCTGGAGAAAAACTCAAACACCCCAGAACTGCCCACTGCAATTGGCCTCAATTTTAGCTGGGCTGAGCCAGGGTCCCACAGGCTCCCAGCCCATCTGGTGCAGGGGCTTGGTGTGATGCTGCTGGAGATACTCTGACAGGTCTTCTCTTCCAGCTTATTTTCACAGCCCAGCCCAACCCCATCCCTAGATGTGGCAGTGGAGAGATGAAAGGTCCTGGTGTGCCATGATGCTTTTTACACACCCACCCCGCCTCGCCTGGATCCACTGCTGGCTGCCAGCCACATTGCTAATGGGTCCTCAAGCTGCTCTTCCCTCATGCCTGAAGTATTACACTGCATGGAGAAGTGTGGCTGTCTCCCAGCCCAGGCAGGGCAAAGCAGGAGCTAAATCATCCACCCAAACCAATTCACCTGGCCTGAAGCCTTCAAGGAGCTAAATCAGCTGTTTAGCCTCGGGAGACATCTTACACTCCCACCCCATCCCATTTTTATTTTCCACAAAGTTCTGCCCTCTGCCCAAGACTGCAAAACCCAGGTGATCTGAGCTGCAGACAGTGCCTGGTAATCCCACCTCGCTGGGGATTTCAGCAGGCTGAGTCCTGGGGCTCAGGATGGAGCAAGGGGAAACCGGGGCCACCGGCAGCGCGGCCGGCAGGCAGATGGCCCGGGGGACAAAGATCTGGGACCACTTATGGACAGCGAGGATGAGGATGAGCAGATAAGGCAAAGCCTTTCAAAGCCTTCATCAGGCATCTTGTCACACCACAACCCTGACCCTGGCCCTGCAGATCTTGCTGTGGGCAGGGCTGGGGCCCCACGGGCATCTCTCACGCTGCTCCTACCGAAGGGAGAGGTTAGGAAGAGGGGTTTTTCTGTTCTAATTTGTCAGTGTGGGACAAAAGGGCTCAGGCCCCCAAGGGTTTGATACCCCACTGGCTTTTATTACTTAGGACACCAAGAATTTGCTCCTCATCTGGTCCTGCTGTGTGTCAGGACTCCCATATTCCCCCACCCTTTGCCTCCTGCACTCCTCCCGCTCCTCCCAGCCACGGGGGAGGATGAAGAGGAGCGAGCAGAGAGGATGGTGAATGATGAAGCACCATTTTGGGGAGGATTCAGCTCTCCAGGCTGGGGAAAACCTTGCTGCTGGTGTCCAACCCTGTCTCCAATCCTCCAGCTCACAGCTTCCACCTCTGTGTGGTCGTTGTGGTGAAGAGCCCATCAGCAGCTCGGGGAGAACAACGATCTGTGACACTGGGTAAGCAGAGAATAAAATGGCAGCTGGTGTTGAATGGGGACAAATGTGGTTTTTCCTATTTTCTTCTTTTCACAGTCTTTATAATGTGCCCCAAGTCGCCCCCTCCCTGGAATGAGAGTTTGGAGTTAGCAGATGGTCCAAGAGGCACAGGTTAAAAATCATTTGGAAAAGGGGAGCCTGTAAAAGGCAGAGGATCATTACAACCCTTTACACATCCATAATTCATGGAGCACATTCATATAGCAGGGCTGGAAAATGTTCAAAAAGCAACGGAGACAGCCAAGGGTCTGCTATGGCTCTTACAGGGGAGTGTATAAATAGTCTGGCACTTCCGACTGGGGCAGGATTTGTGGCTCAGGGGCTTCATATTTAATAGCCCATGACGGAGTTTTCCACTGCTGCCTGGAAGAGCATTTTGGGGAAGAATTACTGCCCACGCAGCTTGTTCTTCTGGCAGGACTGACAAGGCCAGAACCTGAGAGCAGAGGTTCTGAGGCACAGCTCCCAGCTGGCCCACGTCCCACTGCCCATCGTGGTGGCCTTCTCCCTGGTTCTGCCAGGGAGGTAGGTCACAGCACAGCAGCTCCTCTCTTCCCCAGCTCTTCAAACACTCAGTGTTTTCAATAAGTGGGCTGGTTTGGCTCTTAAACACCTGGAGCAACATGAGTGGCTCCGTGTGTGGAGCCAACTTCAATATGAGTCAACCCCAGAGGAAAAAAAACAAAACAAAAATAACCACACCAAAACAAAACAAAACAACAACCAAAAAGATCAGGCAAGCAAGATCTGGACTGGTGAGAAAGGAAAAGTGAGGAACTCCCAGCCGGGGGTGTGCAGGACTCCCAGCTCCCTTCCCATTGGTCTGGCACCACCTCGTGGATGTCCAGCTGCTGCTGCTGGCCACCACGGGGTTCTGGGGCAGCACATCTGCAGAGCTCTTTGGCGTCCAAAGGTGGCTCATACCTCTGTGGCAGGGAGGACTCAGGCCACAGCTTGTTTCCCAGGGCTTCCCTCTGCTCTGTGCTGGCTCTCCTGGGAGATGTGGGTCTGTATCACTGACTCCAAGCCTCCCACTCCTGGCAGGCTGCAGGAAGAGGGATACCACTGACCCCACCTTCTCCTGTGCTCCATTGAGAAGGGGGCCAGGGCTCCACTGACACCCCAGAGCCTCAGAGCCCTCCAACACTGAGCTCCCAGCCTCTCACAAGGCACTAACACTGGAATAAACCTTTAAGTAGCTTCTGAAACCATGAGCCAATTGCTGAATTAAAGGCTCTCAGAGCTGCAGGGGAGGCTCTGTCATCCTCTTATCATTAGCTATGGCAGTCACTGTCTGTGTTATCCCTGTGCTCTGTAGGTGCCCATGGACTACTCCCAGCCATGGGCCACCTACATAGGTTCCTGTGGCTGGAGAGCCTGAGGAACCTGCAATCCACAGGCAGGCATCCTACCCAGAGGGAGGTGTCCCTGCCCATGGCAGGAGGGTGGAACTAGATGGTCTTTAAGGTCTCTTCCAACCCAAATCATTACAGCTTTCTATGATTTCTTGGCCACTTTTCAGAGAGGCAAGCAGTAGAACCCCAGAGGCTCAGATTTTGGAAGGAGGGTGCCCTCACTTGGTTGCAGAAGCAGGAGATCCCTCCTGCATTGAAGGGCTGGGTGCTCAGCCTGGGTAAGACAGAGCAAAAGATGCAATATGAGGTTTTGCTCCAGCTGACAGTGGAGCCAAGGTGAGGGGCAGTGCTGGGAACTTGTTGCAGTACAAGGAATCAGCCATAGCATCTTATTAAGAAGGCTTTTTAGTTTAATATAAATAAAACCATCCTGGACAGGAGAGGCAGCAAATGAGGTGAGAAACCCTGAGCTCCCACAACACCGGGTCAGCACAGCTGCACCCCTGCACTCCAAGCTGATCACCAATTGTCCTGCCATAAATTGTGCTGGGATTCCTGAAGGGATCTGCCAAGAGGCCTTCAAATGGCACAGCCTGGGCAGCACCCCTAGGCCTGGCACCCTCCAAGTGCTGCTCCCTGCAAGGATGAAGGAGGATCTGCCAAGGGTGACATGAACCCAGGCTTGCAGGAATCTCTTTTTTAAAATCATCTCTTGGTTTCTTGGCCACCTTGGACCCAGGAGAGGGCAGCAGCAGCCCAGGCTGCAGCCTCTGCTACCCTTTCCAAAGCTCCTCTTCATCCCCATGGCTGCTCAGAGAAAGAAAAGCAGTGTATGGAGGGAGCAGTGAAGAGCAAAAAGCCACTGGGTGGGCTAGTGGTACTCTCCTGGGCTTCAAAATTGTTTGCTTTCAAGACGGAAGTGGGAAGAAAACAATCTTTCTTTGAAAACACATTGCAGTGCCAGGGCTTTCCCTGGCAGTCTTTCATTCTTTTGATACCAGTGATCCCTATGGATGCTTGTCATGGCACCAAAAAGTGAGGTGGTGATACTGGGGACGATCCCCAGAGGTGGAAAGGGGAGGTGGGAGGAAAGTTCATGCAGTGTGTGCCCATCACGCTGCTGCAGAGATGCTAAAAGCCCATTTGGAGCTCCTGTGGCTTCACTCAGAGCCCTCCAGGGGGATAAAACAAGATTACCCGTGCTGCACAGGCATGCTGGCTGCCTTGCCCTCGCTGATTTTGTTGTGCCTGAGGGAAGAGGAAGGCTGGAAATAGGGAAATCTTCTACTTGTCCACCTTGGCACCCCACAGAAGGGCTCCCCCCCAGCTGGGTGCACTGCTGAGCACTGTGAAACTCAGGCTCCCACTTGCACTGGCAGCATCACAGCTGCAGGTCAGCACCTCCCGGGGCACCTGAGCCATTCCCACCCAGCCAGGCTGGCAGCACCCTCCTGCCTTCCGGGATGAGCTCACTGGGATGAGTCACGGAGCAGGTGAGTGGGAGGAGGACATCCTCAGCCCCAATTCCTGCACTGCCTTCCCAGCCACCTGCTTTAAAAACAGCCAGCCTGGGTTTTGCTGAGGCAGTTCCATTTCTGCCTGGGCAGCAGCGTGCCCCACTCCTGGCTCAGAGCACAGCCCTCAGCCCTGTGGCCTCTGTTCTCAGTAGGGCTCAACTCATGGGGTTTTTTGGGTTTGTTTTGGTTTTTTTGGTGGTTTTTTTTTTTTGTTTGGTTGGGTTTTTTTGTTTGTTTTTTTTTTTTGGTGTTTGGTTTGTTTTTTGGTTTTTGGGGGTTTTTTTTTTGTGTGCGTTTTATTGGGGTTTTTTTGTTTATTTTGTTGTTTGTTTTTTTTAGTTCACACCCTCTGAAATCACAGAAGTGCAAAACTATTGCTTACCAAAGCTGTTCTCCTGAAATGAGTCATGAAACAAGGAGTTTTGTCACTCTGCCAGCCACAGCCTGGCTGCTTCTCTAAATTGAATGGCACCAGGGAACAGCTTGCACTTCCCTTTGGGTTTCAACCCACCTGCACCCGGTGCTACCAGCCTCCCTCCAGAGCCTGGAGAGAGAATTATTCCCACCTGCACTATTCTCCTGCATTATTCCCACCTCTTCAGACCACCAGCTCTTTGTTCCCCATTTTTGGGTGAAGCTCTGCATGGTGTGGTAACATTTTGGTGATGCCATGCTTTGTACCAAACTAGCAGCTTGTTTGTTTGGAGAGCTACCACTGTGTGCACAACTCCTGCAAAATAGGTCTCTTATCCAGATCAGCCAGTCAGTGTAGCCTTGTCCATCCATCCATCCATCCATCCATCCATCCATCCATCCATCCATCCATCCCTCCATCCCTCCATCCCTCCCTCCCTAGAGGCACCAGGGCAGAGGCTGTGGAAGGAAGGAGCAGCAGCACCATCTCCACATCCAATGCTATGTCCATGCCAGCTACTGAGAGACATAAAAAAATTCCAAGCCAAGTTTTGAACCTACCAGGACCACCAGATTTATGCACTGCATAGAGCCCACCTTCCTTTCCCCCCCTCAGATGTTGTTTCACATCCTAAGCCAAATAGGATGGTGCATTCTTGGTGCCTGAGAAAAGCCAGCCTACAACACCAGCTGTCTTAATGCAATTTGGAATTTAGTCCCTTACCTCGAGGTTTTGAACTTCTCCTCCCCAGTATGAAAGGTGGCATCCTTTTGAAATCACTGCCAGAGAAAGGAGGCAGACATGGGTCTGTTGGGAATGTCCCTTGTGTCTAGTGAGGGACATGTTAAGCCAGAGCTACTTTCCATGACTGTTCCTATCTCCTTCTGTGGTCTGGAGCTGACACAGCCCCAAAAAGAATTGCTAAGGTGCCTCTTGGTCACCTCCAGCCATTGGTAGCCAGCTCAAAGAAAGCTGCAGAGCACAGACCCCTGGATTTTCTTTCTTCATTCTTGTCTCTCCTCTGCAAAGGCTCCCTGGACAAACCTTGGGATGCAGCCCCTGGCCTGGATTCTGTGCACCTGGCTCTCAACTTTCCCTACAATGAAGCCTGCAAGAAGTGCCCATCTCTCACCTGGGGCAGCCCATGCTAAACTCCCCCCAGGTCCAGAGATGTGGTGGCAGCAGCTGTTGGATGATGCTGGTGAGATTTGTTGGCTTCTCTCTTTTTTTTTTTTTAAGCAATAAAGCAAACAGATTCCATCCATCAGCTGAGATGATTTGACAAGATCTGGCTTGATTATTTAATTTTTCTTTAAAATTGCTGCTCGTTGCAGCCCTGTTGAAGCATGCCTGGGGCAGCACACCTGCAGGCAGCCTGAAAGCAATGCCCATGGAGCTGGGCTTGTCACAATGAGCTCACAGCTTTGTGGTGGAAGAGACATCAGTGGGCAGGATCAGCGTGGTGATCATGATTAGAAGCCTGGGGCATGGTATGGTAAAAAATATTGTAGGTGAAAAATATTTTGTAGGTGAAAATAGACTGGGAAAGCAGCAGAGGTGTGGCAAGGCAGCTGAGCAGCAGGGCTCTGTGGCACCACACATATTTTACAGCTCCAAAGCTGCCAGAATGGCATCACCACCAAGCAGTGGCACCATCACCAGGAATTGCATTGTCACCACTGAGGACATCACCTGGACCTGCTCAGTGCCAAAACCAGGAGCCCAGAATTGGCCTTGGCCATTGCTCCAGCAAACATGGTCTATGCCAGCCTTCAGAAGACCAGTGGCCACTGAACTGGAATCCCATGGGACTGTTGCATGGATCAGGCCATGGAGGAGATGTCCAACATCCCCACAGCGTGACAGAGGTGTCAGCCTGGCGTGGCTTTATCTTTAGCCTGGTTTCCACAGGAAACAAAACCCCAGCAGCCTTGCTTGGTGTGTCAAACCCACCCCCTGCAGCTTTTGAACACTGGCTGTTTTGAAAAACCTTTTCTTTTGTGGGGGAGATACAAATACATACATATTTACAAACACATACATATATACAAACACATACATG
Organism: Urocynchramus pylzowi; assembly: GCA_013397555.1. Lineage (NCBI taxonomy): Eukaryota > Metazoa > Chordata > Aves > Passeriformes > Fringillidae > Urocynchramus > Urocynchramus pylzowi. The sequence goes on from VZRH01004838.1 coordinate 74,344, forward strand.
TATACAAATACATACATATATACAAATATATGCATATGTACAAATATATACATATATTTTGGAGCTCCAAAATATAAACACTTACAAGCATCAGGGAAACAGGCTGCTGGGTAGAGGTGGAAATCCATCTCCTCCCAAGGTCATGGAGATGCTGCCATCTGAGCACCTGGCACTACCACCTTCAAGCACCCAGGTGTTGAGAAATCCTCATGGATGTTAACTCCATGCTCCCCAGCACAGGGATCCCACACTTCTGGCAGATCTCCTTCCCTTGCTGCTACAACTGTGTGGCCATGGTTAGGAGGAGACATCCTTTGTGTCCAGGCAAACACAAACAGGAATGTGGGTATTTGCACCCCAGGCATCCTGGGAGGCTGCAGCAGCTTCAGGCACCTGACTTCCTTCTTAAAAGATTATGTTTGCTGTACTCTCACTCACCTTGCTCCACAAACTGCTTGCTGAGGCATTCTGTGCCAGACCTGAGCTCTCAGCCTTTGGGAGACGCTGGTTTTGCAGATTATTGTACCTTAGTTCACACAAGAAACACATTCTTTCCACTTTTCAGCTCAGAATATTTCAGTAATGGGTAATTTCTCCCAGTTGGCCACGTGGCAGCACCTGGACAAGACCCTTGGTCTAGCTCTTGGGTCTTTTGCACTTTTATCCCATTGGGGTATGATGAAATGTTAAGAGGAATGAGACAATAAGCAAAAATACTCTTGAATTAGCCAATAATAATAAGGATGCAGTAGCAGGGTAAGCCCAGGCCAGGAGGATTTGGAGGCATCCAACCCCCACCAGTGCATCCAGCCCCACCAGCACATCCAAGCTCCACCCTCTTTACTGAAGACCTGCAGATTCAGCAGTACTGCAGCACTATAATGCCAATTTTACTTACATGCAACATTTTCCAGCCATGATCTGGGTGACCAAACACACAGCTGTAAGGGCTTGGTGGGTAGGGAGTGGTGGTTTTTGACCCAAAAGCCTTTAGTTTTGAGGGGAAAGGAAGAAATCTATTACCTCCATCAAGCAACAGAAGAAGGCCAGCCTTGATGCTGATGCTGTGGAGTATTTCAAGTATGGACATCAATAACCCCACCTGGCTACAAGTAATTTGTAAACTAAAAAATTACTCAATGTGCAGCAGGAATTAAAATTAAATATAGGCTGGAATATTTTTTTGTCTCCTAAATCAGGAGGATCTCCCTCTGTCTGTAAGTAGTACCTCAAATAAGGTTAAAGTAAGGTAAGTAATACCTTAAATAAGGATTTAATATTTCTGCAAGTGAAAGAACTTTAAGATCTAGCTGACACCAAGGTTTGGGTCTAATTACATTGCTTTCATGAGGAAATATTCCATGGCATCCTTGTTAATCTTCTCTGTAACAGACTTCAGAAGATATTTCATGGATTACAGGATGGAAAAAGATCATTTAGAGTGCAGGATTAGATTTGGTATTAGGAGGGTGGAGAGGCCCTGGCACAGGTTGTCCAGGGAAGCTGTGGCTGCCCCATTCCTGGAAGTGTCCAAGGCCAGGATGGATGGGACTTGGAGCAGCCTGGGATAGTGGCTGCTACCATTGCAACACCACTGCCAGCATCCCAACATCCCAATGTCTCAATTTTCCAGCATCCCAGCATCCCAACATCTCAATATTCCAACATTTCAATATCCCAACATTTCAATATCCCAACATCTCAATATCCCAACATTTCAATATCCAAACATCCCAGCATCCCAACATATCAATATACCAACATTCCACCATCCCCACATCTCAATATCCCAGCATCCCAACATCCCAGCATCCCAACATCTCAATATCCCAATATCTCAATATGCCAACACCCCAATATCCCAACATCCCAGTATCCCAGCAGGCTGGGCAGAGGGCAGAGCAGGAGGATCAGCAGCTGCTCTTGAGGCTGTGCTGGCTGAGTGGTGGCAGAGAAAAGCAGGAAGAAAAGCTGGAGTGGGAGTTATCAAAAATGGACACCAGTATGTTCTTGCATCTCTTTGCTTTCTGGAGGATGGTGTTGGCTGGAAAAGCAGTGTGGCTGCCATCCAAAGGGCACAAACACCAGATTTCATTCAGAGTTTGGGTTTCTGTGGATAACTCTACTCCATGGCTTCAGCTGCATTCACAAATCCATGTTTGTACCTGCAGAAGCAGCATCCCAGGCCAGGAAAGGCAGTCCAAACTCTGCTTCCTTCTAAAGTGCCTTTTTTTTTTTTTGGTTGTTTAGTTTTTCAGGAGTTGCAACAGTGCCTCCTTTATTTAATGGTTTTATTTTTAGTACTTGATAGGACACACATCATCAGGGAGCCAGAGCTCTTAATTACAAACATTTCAACAAAAAATGGACCATCTCCCCATGTGGTGGGTCTCCTCAGCATCATGCTGTTGCCTTGGAGGCCTTCCTGCCTGTGGGCATTAGAGCTGGCTGGGAGAGGCTGGAGCTACAGGGATAAGGGTAATGTTTAAGTTCCCAGACTGTTTTTGAGTCAAATAATGTATTTTCAGCAGGTTGAACTGTTACTAAAGGAGGAGATGAAGGTGTCAGGATTTTTTTTTTTTCCAAACCTACTCCTCCTGTTCTCCCAGGAGTGCCTGGAGAGCAGGCACACTTGCAAATGCTTTTCTCCTTTTAGAGCTGTTTTTCTCAGTCTTCTGTGCACTCTTGACACTCCTGCTCCTGGAAAGTAAGGCCAGGAAGCTGGCTCCTGTAAATCCCATTTGTCTGTGCTGTGTATACACACCTCTGTCTGCGACCCAGGGGCCCCTTGAGATGGTGACGTGCATGAGAGGTCTGCAGGGACACAGCCCTGGGATTTTCCCCACCTCCTGGAGCTCCAGACTGTGGGAAGCAGCACTGGAGGCTGCCCACCCACAGCCCCCCCCCAGGAGAGGCCATTGCTCTCCCCCTGGCCCTGCACATTTCAAGGGGCCAGGTTAACCCTGCTCTGCTCTCTCTGCCTCTCATGATCTGGCAATGGCCTCTTCCAGGAGCTGTCAGCCATGAAAAATGGGATTAATCATGGAATCATGGAATGACTGAGGTTGGAAAAGCCCTCTGAGATCATTGAGGCCAACTGACAGCCCAGCTCTGCCAAGGCCAGCACTAACTCCTGTCTCCAAGGAGCCCCTGTCCCAAGGCCAGCCTGTCCCAAAGCCACCACCACCAGCACCAAGCCTCTGGGGAAGGAGGAGCCTCCCTCTACAGAGCCAGCCTGAGAGTGACACGCCCTGCAAACACAGGGGCCACCTGTGCTGTCCTGTGTTATCCCAAGAGGCTGGGTCTAGGATGTCATATCACCCTCTCCAGTCCCCTGGTTGCTCCACTCTTCCTTCTTCCCTTGGCTGCTGATCATGGGATGGGAATGTTCAGCTCAACAATGGTAACAGGGCAGCATGCACATGTCTGGCTTCCTTCAGACAAGTCCCCCAGTATTTCACTCCCTCACAGCCTGAGGACATCACTTCGACAAGTTTCTGGAGTAAATTGGAGGCACTTTGTTGAATCTTTCAAGTGAAAGACAGCAGGATTAAATTCCACTTTTGATATAATCCTTAACTCTCTCTTCAAGGGAAATGCAGCTTTGCCTCCAGCCCTGTCTGGTGCCTCCATGCTGAATCACTCTGATCCCAAAGTAAATAAAGCTCTTTGAAAAAGGGCAAATGTTTTCTCAGCTGCTCTTCTTCCCTTCAAATGGAGGGCTGAGTGAAATTTTTATGTCTGCAGACAGAAATATATGCAGTCAACAAATGCTTCTTGCTAGGAAGCTGTCTCCACAAGATAACTGGGTTTTGGAAAGTACACTGAGAATCCATGGGATACTCCTGGACCACACTGCTCTCCTTACAGCTTTCCTTTCTCCTCTCCTTAAGTGCTTTACATTTTATGAACTCCTAAACGAGCAGATTTAAGCCACTGCTCATTAATCTTGGCATGTAGACAGTTCAGGCTCCTGGTGTCCTCAAGACCTTGTTTCTGCTCAGCCCTGGAGCTGTGTTTGCTGTGGGAGACAGCAAACAGGAACAGCCCTTTGTCATGAGCAGCAGCAGTGATCTGAAGGGCCAGAGCCCTGGTGTGGGGGCCAGGCTGCCTCCCCCCAGCTGCTGTCCCCTCACCCACCCCTGCATGTCTGTGTGCTCCTTCTCCTCCAGCTCCAGTTCTGAAAGCATAGCTGAAGCCTCAAATTGACAGGAAAACCTTTCTGCCAGCTCTGATGGCAGAACATCCCACTCAGCTGCCCCACACATTCTTGCTCCATCCAGTCTTCTTCCCCACAGAAACCCTCTCAAGGCTGTGAATCCAATGCCAACACCACAAGCCATTCTACTAACTTTTTACTTTTATTAAACTGCTTAAATTCAAGCAAGGCTGCTGTGCAATTTTTCTAGTCTTCCCCCTGATGTGCTGCAGGGTTTGGGAAGGGTGCCTCATAATTTAGCTCAAGCCAGTTCCAACCCCCAGTAGGTTTATTGCTTGTAATAATGCACAGCCTGGGCTTGACTCTGAGAATTCATCACTCCCCCTCAGACACAAACGCTGGTTTGAACACGTAAGTATTTTTAGCAGTGCTGTTCTCCTCCTCCAGTTAAGCCATAAAACCCAAGGGCACAGATATTCCAAGCCCCTTTTCCCAGCTTCAAGTAATCTACCATTAGGCACAGATTACAGGCTCAGGGCATGCAGCAGCCACTGAGTGCCTGTGTACCCAAACCCTGCAGGCAGCAGGAGGGGCTTTGAACACAATCCTTGGGGTTTGCTCCCTTCCAAAAGCCAGCTGTGCTCCCTCTTTTCCCACTCTGTAGAAACACCATGTGCCAGCCCTGACAAAAGGGCAAACACACCAGGCAATGGGGCACAATGCCATTCAGGGCAGCTCCCAGCTCTGCTGCAGCCCCCAGGGGGTTTGGACAGGGTTGCCTTGTCTGGGGGAGAAAACAACCTGCTGGGTCAGGTGGCTGTGGGGATCAGCCACCTTCACCCAGGACCAGTGCCAGCGAGCTGAGAGGGAAAGCTGACAGCATAAGGCAAGGGACTTAGCTGGCAGAAACTTGCCAGGCTTAAAAAGGGCAGTCTGGCCACTCCTGGCTGAGGAACTGAGAGCAAGGAATGTTCTAGCAGCTTAGAGGTGATTGAATTGTTCTTTTGAAGTGACAAGGAGATCAAAATAAAATACTATTTTGGTTTGTTTTTTTTTTTTTTTTTTTTTAAATCCTCCTCTTAGATTACCAGAAAATCCTGGCTCAGCTCTGGTGGGAAACAGGTACAAACTGTACCCAGCCACCACTGCACAGCCCCCAACTCACACCTCCACAACAGGAGTGAAGTGGCAGCACCACAATGTTGAGAGGGCTTCAAGATCAACTTTCAGGTGGTTTTATGTTCCTTGGACAGTGGCACAGAGCAGTGGGAGAACGGATCTGCACAGCAAGGACCAGTGCAGGATCCCCAGCTCCTCCCTGATGGCAGTTAGGTGGGACACTGTGAGGGCTGGTCCTACAAAGCAGCCCATGCTCTCAGTTCCCACCACAGCAGTGATGCTGAAGGTCCTTGGTGCTGCCCATCACTCTCCAAAGCCCAAACCAGTTGTCCTTGAGGTGGCTGAAAGGGACTCGGGAGCAAGCCCAGTGCCAGTCACACTCCAGCAGGGAATGGGGAATAAAAGTTTATCTTGCTTAAACACAGAGCTCAACAAAAAGCAAGAGAGAAGGTCACGAGATAGGGACACAAGAGGAAATTTGAAACAACAGGGGATTGTATTTGACACCAGAAGAGAAGTACAAGCAAGTCTTCCTGCAGTGATGGAGAAGACTCCAGTGCTGTCTGCTGTCCTCTAGAGAGAGGACATTTCTCCTCAGTTAAAGCTCTGAAATAAATATGCTTGTAAGGAAGCTGGAATTTCCCTTCCCAACTCCTTCCTTCTTATTTTCTTCCTTCTGTGAGAGGGGAAGCTTTTTTTCATCTGACCTTGCCTGGACAAGGTCTGAACGTCATGTGATTGACCCAGGGGCACTCCCTTTCCCACAGCCCCTGCCTGAACATGCAATGCATTTCCAGGTCCTGGTGACAGTGTAAAGTTCAACTGAGGATTGCTCTGTTTAGCTGTGCTAGGGGCTCGTAATCCCAGTGGGTCAAAATGTTTAGAGTTAAAGAGGTTACAGGCTTTTCTGAGGGAGTATTTAAACTCCAGCTGTCAAACCATTAGCATAGAAGAAATTTGTACCAAGCAGTACATTAAATTGCTGTTTTCTTGTCATTAATCTAGTAATATGCATTGTTTTCCCATTGCCATAAGAGAATAATTAATCTGTGGCAAATTTATGCCTATAAAATTATAAATAGTAGGCCTAAAAAAAAATTACGGTAAGGGGATGTACATTGATGAGAGCCTCATCAAGAAGGCTCTTGGCAAAGCCCTTGGAATGCCTTCAGGGTCTCATCTTTTCAGAAAGCCATCTAAGGGACTTGCAATCTGCTTCATATTCAGTTTAACTGTGCACCAAAGACCAAAAAAACCCACTTGCAGTCTTTGCACGTTAAAAGGAGAATTAAAAAACATTTAGAGTTTTTTTTCTCAGAGTCTATAAAACGAGCCTGAAAATGAGGAAGTTTGGTGGTGCAATTTCCTGGGAAACCTCAATCTCACTCGCTGTCACTGTTGTTCTGTACTCTGCTCCATAATACAGATGCAGGCCTGATAAACGACGGGCGTCACCGACTGTTTTCTTTCTGTTTGCAGGAGAAAAAGCAGTGCAGGAACAAAGGTGACATCTGCTGCAAGACTGAGATCACTCTCCCTTGCTGCTTTGAAGGAGGTGAACCTGCTGCAGGTGTTTGATATGGGAGAGGTCCAAGCCAGGCTGTGGTTGGGGCAAGGCCGTGTCTAGGACACGATAAGCACTTCTCAAATGCTTATCACTGAAACTCCCAAGCCAAGAGGGCTTTCCTGCTTCCCTCCTTTGTGATAAAGATTTTTCTGTTGGCTCAATGTAGGTTCACTACAAAGAGGCAGAGAATGAGGTTGGTGTTGGAGGGGGAGGATGGTGCAAGTTCTTCTGTGAACAAAGGCAAGATGAGGCTCGGGTTCCTCCAGGCTCTACTCTGCTGTAACCACAGGCAAAACTCTCCTCTGCAAAACATTCCACAGCCCCAAAAGTACTTAAGGTGCCGTTTTCCCACCTCCATCCAACCCTTTCTTCCTTCTCCTGCTTCTCCCTAAGCACCTTCCACACCACCACCTGACCTTTCCTCACCTTTTCCCTGAGCCCCCAGTTTTTCTGGTGGCACAGAAGGGCAGGAGACAGCTAAAGCTTAGCTGGATTCTGCAAGTGCCTGACAGGGTGAGCAGCAGCCACATCTCCCTGTGCTGAGGGGAGGTTTGTCCCCTGCCCCTGTGACTGCTGCCCTTCAGCAAAAAGGGATAAAACTGGGCAGTGGACAGAAAGGTCACTATGGACAGGGAACAGCCCCTCAAGACAGCTTGTAAGTCTCACTTGGAACGTTCAATGTGTGGGAAACAGCTAAAAAAAATGAAGGCAGCTTCTACTACAAGCAGATTTCTCAAGTAGATTGTTGGGAACATTGGGGGAAAAGAATGAGGTGGTTAGTTTGGGGGTTTCCAGGTTTTGATGCTGGAAGAAGAACAACAGACAGGCTTTTGGTATGGAGGAGCACAATAGTACTAACCTTGGTACTTGTTTTTTTCTTGCTTTTCTTTAACAACTAAATGAATTAGATCTGCTCCTAGGACCTTCACCAGTCATCTAAAAGGAAAATGTTTATTAGGGTGATAAACAACCGACCCTGATGTCTCCCATCAGGTAGGACTGGCAAAAAGAGAAGCGGGAATAGAAAAATCACAGAGCCCCAGAAGAGCTGAGATTGCAAAGGACTCCTGGAAGTACTCCAAAATGACTGAATATTACAGATAGGACTGACCACAACATAAACACTCGTCTGTATCATGCTCAATACTGTTCCTAAATGCACAGTGGTGCGTGCAATTCTTTTTGCTTTGTTGTTTATTTTGGTGGTGAGGCTGGTGGTGGTGTGATTATCACAGGAGTGAGAAGGGCTGAAGGACCCTCCTTTGACACCAAGTGCAAGGTGAGCAGCACACTGTTCAGCTCAGGCATGTATTTTGCAGGGACTAGCAAACACAAGAAGACAGACAGGAGCCAGAGAAGTCTGAAAGCTATTGAGGGGAGCTCCACCATCTCTTCATTATCAGCAATTTCCAGGCTGAGCCTTTGTCTGCCTCTTGTAACCCCCTTCCCACCCACACACATTCCTTTCCAGCAATGCTGCTTTATTTGGCTTATCATTATCTTCTTGTTAAATCCACTTAATTGGTACATTTAACTCTTTGTGTTCCTTAATAGATCCTCTGATATCACTTGTTTACTGAAAAAAAAAAAACCAAAACAACCCATAGCCTTAAGCATTACATTTCAAAACAGCATCTAAATTGAGACAGGTCTTGCCAGTCCCAATAACTCCCATTCCCTCCATGAGACACAAGGCAAGCTGGACTTGATGAGCTGTGAAGCCATCCAAGTCAAAGTCTGCACACAGCCAGGGTATTTCCAGAAATCCAACGTCTCCTTTTCCACAAGCTCCTTTAGAACAACAAATCTGCACCCCCCTGCTATGGACTATAAAGCTTTTAGTGCCTCTGTTGCAGACTGGAAGGGATCCTCTCTCTGCTGCTCAAAGGTGATCAGTGCAGTTCCCCATGTGCTCTGTACCTGCTCTAAATTTCCATAGCCAGATCTACCAAGAATCCAAGGAAGAAAATCCCAACAGTAAGTGATGCCAGCAAAACCCTCATGCCAACATGTCAGGAAATTTTAAAAAATTTCATGTTCCTCTGGCAATTTGGTTTTATCTGGGGAATTGCTGCAAGCTTTACACACATAAAAATGCCCCAACTTCATGGCACCATCAGCTGCATCTACATGAGCAACGTCATCAGTGTAACCCACCCCAAAGTCTCTGCAGCCACTGTCCAAAGCAGCACACAGCTCTGATGTGGAGTGGGAGGCTCTCCCCTCCTCAGTGTTTCTGTTGAAGGATTGGGGGTGGGGAGGCTGCCCTTGAAGGGCTCTGATCCACAAGAATTGCTTTGCTACTGGAAATGTACCCATAGACCAAGCTGGCACAGCACTCTGCAGTGGGGGTGCAGCTCTAGGGCCAAAGCTGGGCCTGGCACCTGCATGCCAAGGCATCAGCCACAGTGCAAAGGGCTAGGGCAGAAAAAGCAGGAATGTGCAAGGATCTAATTCCTACACATCCTCTGCTAGGGCTTCTGCTGGTCAGAGCACAGCACTACTAGCAGTGAGTACAGACCTGGCCCACAGATAGTACCCACAAGTAAAGGTTTTGCTTTATTCTCAGACCCCTTTGTAACTCCTGGAGGAAGAGTAAAGCCCCTCTGAATGTTTGGGAGGGAAATCAGGGGGGAAAAAACAACAAAGCCTCATATAGTGCCACATATTCTCAATCCACATTTTTTTTTTCTGTGCCTGGTGCCACACTCTTGAGAGCAGGGCACTGAGCAGGGAGCCTCCAGAGGGCTTTGGCAGAGAAGAGACTGCTGACATCAGGGAGGCCCTGCATCTGTTGGTGGAAACAGCATGTTTCTGACATGGCAACAACATGGGTTAAATTCCAGGCATGAACCAGGCAAGTCATAGTTTTAACATGTTAACATGCTCTACCAGGGGAAAAGCTGAAATATTTTTAGCATGGCCAGAGTGTTTGTCTCTGCACTGTTCTGGCCTTTTTTGGAATTGTTAACTCTGCTCTGGAAACAAATACAATAGCCTTTGCAGTAGTGAAATACCACTTATTTTCTTTTATTGTTTGCCACAAAGAAGACTACGAGTTGTACTTCAAAGAGATTAAAGGAGAAACATACATCAGCTACTTTCAGCACAGCTCACTGCTTTTACAATGCCAGCCAGATCACTTGCTGCTTCCCTATCCCTGCTCATGCCCCCCACATGCTTTCCTTACGTGCTTAGCTCTGACAGAATCTCAGTGGAGAAATCATTTTTCTTCATGATGAAATTCCATCCCAAGCTGCTGCTTGAAGGCATTGCCCCTCACTCTCCTGTTTGACTGGGGTGAGTGCAGTAAGAGGGGTCAACAAAACACACATTGCTCTCCCATCCTGCCCCTCCCACAGCTACTCAGACCAATCTCCAGGACATGTCAGGGAGAAGCATCTGTTGACAGCTCATTTGGTTTTATCTCATTGAAAACCCACCATGCTGTGCTGGGGCAGACCCCAGCAAGTGAGTTAGGGAAGAAGGAGGAGATGAAGTTTAAGCACAAATGTAACAACAAGAATCAACACAAGGCAAGTCTGAGGACCGAAAGGAAAATCACATGGAGTGAAGGAGGGACTCTCCCCCTCTCCTATTTTCTTATCCCATTTCAAATAATATTCCCTTCCTCCTCCCCTCTGCCTGGTGCTAGCAGAAGCATGCAACACAGCCATGAGGAGCAGCCACCTGGCAGTCCCAGCTGCCCTGGGACCAGCTACACCTAGGCCACACATGCAGGTTACCCAGGGGAACAAGATTCTTGGAAGGATTAATGGGGAGAGAGGCTGTGTGGCTGCAAATAGGAGGCTGTGGTTGATCATCTGCTCCCACTTGATGGGAGAGGAGAACAAGATTTTTTTATTTTTTTATTTTGTCCCAGTTCTTCTCTTCCTCCTCTTCAGAGATTGCCATTACCAGTCTGGAACTACTTCTCCAGTTACTTCTCATTTCTTCTGGAGTGGGAGAGAAGATGGGGCAAGGGGGTTGTGCTTGGCATCTCAGAGTCATCTCTCAGGCAGCAGGACGAAGAAGATGGCCTTGAGGAAGTGACCAAAACTGCAAACAGCAGCCACGAGCCAGTGGGAGCGGAGGCTGGGGTCAGTATTCACCACACATTTTGTGATGTCTGCCTAATGAGGAGGAAAGAGAGATTGTCAGAGAGATCCTGAGAGACCACCTGCCATTTGCACACTAAGGAGCAACTCAGTGTCACAGCACAAAAGACTAAAGCTTGAATCAGTTATGTAGTTGGGTCCAGTACATGCTATACAGTGATTAATAAACACTTGTCATGTGCTGTATAGGTCCAAAAAATATTTTGGCAAAACACTGTGGAAGTATTATCTTTCCTGTGGTCCTGGAACACTCCCAGTACAACTTTCATAGGTTATTGTTCAACTGCTTCAACGCCTCATATGAGAGGTGGATTAAATTTGTGACTACCCCCAGCCAAAAAAATTGAGCTACTGCACCAAAACCTCTTGTGCTGATTCTTGATAACTTGCATTTACTTTCCTCAGCCTTTACAGCTTCTTTCTTTGATATTTACTGCCAGTGCAACTGCTGCAACTGCCAGGTCAGCCACTTCTGCAGGCTGTCCCAGCCCCACAGCATGGCACCACCCCTGCTGCAGCACCAGGTGTTGGCTCTGACACTTCCACACACTGAAAGTTATTAAATCAGGCTCAAGAGCCCTGCAAAATACCCTTTCCTAATTCCCCACCAATGAGGCAAAGTGTCCCACTCTTCAGCTACCCCTGGAGAAAGAAATGCTACAGGAAGATTATCCAGCACTTCCCATTTTGGATAGCTAAATACAACTTTTTTTCCCTGTTCAAAAGGTCTAGGAAGCCTCAGCAGTATCAGCATTCCCATCCTTTTCTGTAAAGCCAGATGCTTCCCAGAGGTTGTCCTGTTTAATATCAGCTCAAGTTGCTTGTACATTTTCTTTTGCCTTAATGCTTTCTTTGGAAAACATTCAAGCAAGCCATCCCCCAGTTTAAATCTAAAGCAATGCAAGCTTTGTAGCTTTGTGTGGAAATACATATGCCAGGAGACATGCCTCCCAGATGTGTGGGTCAGATTAAAGATTGCTTGGGCAGCCAGCTTCAAGTATTAATGAGAAGCTGGCCTGCAATAATTAAAAAAGTCAAAAAAAAAAAAAAAAACCCACCAAATTGATAGAAATAGGCTCTCAGCTGGCATGGGAAGGAGAAAATGGAAAATATCGAGAAGGTGAAGTAAACAGGATAGAGGTATAGAGAAAAATGCATTTGCTGGTGCAAGAATCAAAAAATTAGAAGCTTTGCCCGTGATCTAACTGAGTTCTGGTTAAACTCCAGCCAAGCACAACAAGATGTGGACTGAGGTTGTGTAGCAGGGGGTGCACTGTTAGCACATCAACCCCATGTGGCTTTCAGAAACAGCTTTTAGGTAGCAAATGGGAGCAATAATCACATCCACGAGGATGGGAAATGTTCACAGCCCCAAAAGCTTTTTCTTTACAAGCTGAGCTCAGCAGAACTCCAAATTTACCTTCTGACACAAGTCTCTCATTGACCAAGCACAGAGAAGTGAGACTCACAGCCCTGAGGTGTTCCTCCCCAAAACAGGACATGAGATACAATAAATGCTCCAATAATCCTTCTCTATTCCTTCTGCCTGTGCTCAAGACATGCACGAGCCTTGCCTGACCAACCTTGGTCATCATCAGAAGAAAGGAAAAAGGGGCTGAAGGGACAAATCCCAGTCTGGTTGGTGGGTACAGCCACACTAACCAAGCCCATCACCAGCTACAGACAAAGCTGTGCTGCCAGCAGCCTCCCACACGTTCCAGCAGTTCCTTGTTCCCCAGGTCTGGAAGGCTGGCATGGTGCTCCTCACCACATTGCTGATCTCCTGGGAGCATCAGGAGAAGCTGAGCTCTTGAATAATTGCCAAGCAGAGACTGCAGAAGGAAGGAATACAGAGCATGCAATGATGGGGAGGAACAGGATGACAGGAGAGAGCTGAGTCAGCACCAAGGTGTGGAAATACTGCTGGAAAACACAAGCAAACATGGCAAGCAGAGCCAAGCCAGCTACCAGAAGATGCTGCAATGTGGCACCAGTGGCTACAGGTATTGATCTGTATTGTGGAGGAAAGCAAGGTGGGTCTCCCTGAGTACTGCCAGCCATGGCTCAGCACACTCACCCTATTTGCATTTGAAAATAGTCTGAACTGATTCAACCTGTCAGATCCTAGCAACCTGCACAGGGTCACATTTTAAACACACTTGTGTCAAACTGTCCCTTCAGAGAAGAGAAGGGACAGGGAGAGAAGTCCTGCCATGCAGGCACCTGTCTGAACACACATCTTAGGGCAGCTGATCCTTGAGGAACAGAAGCTCTCATGGGCTTCAGTGCCTCGTGTGAGCCAGTACCAGGCCCATCCACACTGGGTTGATTGCAGCTGAGGGGGTTAACTGCCAGATGAGGAAACATGAGCTCCTTAAAGCCCTGCTCTGCTCTCCCAAAGGCAATGACCTCACTGCTCTAACCAACAGGAGCTCCACTCAGAAGCACTTACAAATTTCTTGCTTAGATAAGCAAAATTGCTCAGCTGTTTAGCAAGTGCCTTAGCTGTTGTTATCCAAATCAAGCCTACCTGATAAGGCAGTGGAATTGAAAACTTCAAAGCCACTTAGGGCTTTTTGCCTGGTCAGGCACTGATAAACTGTTGCAATGGCAGTTTGATATTCTATGTTAATTGTTCAAACAAAGTTAAGTCACGTACACTGCTTTGTAGCAAATGCTGCTAAAAAAAAAAAAATCTTTTATTCCACTGTAAAGCCACTACTGAGGCTGCAAACTCTTCCCAGGAAGAGATGATGCCTCAAAAGTTCTTTCTTGCTCTTCCTGTGAGGTTTGCATTGGTTCTGCAATCTTCTCCACCCTATGGAAGCAGCATGGGAACCTGCTGCTGAATGGAGAACTTCAAAAGCCTTTCCAAGGTCTCCATGGTGTCTTTCCTAGACCAGCTCAGGGCATGGGGGTTATTCTGGGCAGCCTCAGCCTAGGCTGATGAGTAAGAGATGGGGGCCATGAGAACAAGGATGGCAAGCCAGGACAAACCCACACAAGCTAGGCCTGGCAGTGGGTGAGAGGGTTCCACCAACGAACCCTGTTTGGTCTGGCCTGTGAGTGAACAAGGCTGGGAAGTTCCTAGATCCACATTCAGGGAGGCACAGCACAAGCTGGGAGTAGCAGCCTTTCCCCAGACTGAAGGGACCCCTCGTTTCTAGAGGGAAAGCATTTCCTTTTCACAGCCCAGAGCTGCTGATAAGGGTGTTGGAAATGGGCTGTATCAGAACAGCCCAGCAGCCTCCACAGTCTTGTGCCTGATGAGGGGCAGTGAAGTTGGCTTCCCTTCCTTAGGGCCAGGTCCCAAGAGCAATCAGCATGGATTCAGCAACTGCAGTAGGAATGTGCTGTCCATCTCAAGAGGGATGGCTGACAGAAGGAGCCAGTGGTGGACTTCTCTCCTCAGCTGCACAGAACCAGTGCTGGGTTTTGTAGCTGGAGATGGGTTTTGCAGCTTGTTTGCTATGCAACAAATTTTCCAAAAATATCCTTTTGGAACTATCCAAACATTCTGTTTTGAACTCTAATGAAGCAATACAAAAATTAAAACAAGATGCTAGCTTATCAGAGCATGCAAGTTTTACCAAAACAAAGAAAAAAGAGTGGGAAACTAGAAAGAGATGCATTCCTACACAACAGTTCTGTTTTAATGAAACCAAATCTCGGGGGGAAAAAGAAAAGTTTCAGAGAATACATTTCAAGCAGCTCTACAGGTATGCAGTTAAAGAAAGCCTCAAATGATACTGAGGCAGGGACTGGCATTCACAGGCAGGAACAGGGTCACTTAATTCCAGGATATCCTCTTCACCTGCCTCAGCACAATTAATTTTTGGAACACAAAATGCAACAGATCAGGGCATTCAAATCAAAGGCTACTTTTAGCCCAGCCAAACAGTTCCCTGAGACAGCTGGCCTCAAGGTGACGCAGTTTTAGAGAGGGCATGGATGATTTAAGGTAGGATTGGTACTTAGTAAGTGCAGGGGATCCAAAATCAGAACAATGATACTTTCCCAGCTGTTCTTCACACTCCTGAAGCAATCAGGTAACTGAACCAGCTACTGACACAGTTGGGAATTCTCAGCACAAAGGAACAATACTCAGCTTGGAAAAAGACACCCCAGTTCTCTCCAGTTCTGTATGGGTTAGGAGCCTGAGCATTTCCTGACAGCTTAGGAATAAATTTCACCTCTTGGAAAAGAGGGAATTTGCTGCTGTGGCTCAGTCCGGAAAGAGTGCCTGCCTTGGGAACAAGATGTCCTATGAACTGAGTGGTGTCACAGGGCAATATTTTGCCCCAAGTCACATCTGCCCAGCAGCACACAAGAGGATCCAAGGACTGTCTGTGTCCCTGCAGGCAGGCAGATGGAACCTGCTACATACAGACATCACCCAGCTGCCAGCCACTAACACAGCCAGCTGGGCAGGTCACTGGAAAGGTATCTAGCTATGCCACAGCACCAAAATAAAGTTCTTACTATGAACCATCCTCCACAGGAACCAGTGCTCACATTAAGTACAGAGAGACCAAAGAAATCCAGTGCTTAGAGGTGAAATGAGAATTAAGCTGGCAGGCCTCATTTTTTGCCAGTTTCTAGGAAACAGCTGGCCAAGAGTATCACAGAATCAAAGAATGGTTTGGGTTGGAAGAGACCTCAAAGATCATCCAGTTCCACCCCCTGCCACAGGCAGGGACACCTTCCTCTAAAATCAGCCTGCTCCAAGCCCTATCCAGCTTGGTCTGAACACTTCTAGGGATGGGGTAACCACAGCTTCTCTGGGCAATCTGTGCCCATGCCTCACAGGAATGACCCCTACAGTGTCCCACTATAACTGGCTGTTAGCTCTGGAGAAGATCAGGAACACAGCAGGTGCTGGTGGGTCAGGACTGAATTGTTATTATTATTATTATCATTATGTCTCAGCTATGCAGGAAGCTGAGACAAGAATAACCATTGGTTTTGAGGATGGGACCACGAGGCAGTAACAGAGTTCTGCAAGTAGGACAGAAGCGGCCACAGCGTTGTGAACGAGAATCTCACACAGCCTTTTTCTGCACAAAGCTGCAGCGAGCACACTCTCACTTTCATTAACTGGGGTATTTTCTGGCCTGAACACCCAGAAACAAGTCCAATGAGACAGCACTTCTTACCCAGCCTCCTCTCCTTTTGAGCCACGTCACCAAGGTCTTGCGGACGAACTCTCCCAGGCAGTCCACGATGGTGTGAACCATGGCCGGCTGCGCGTGCCGCACGCAGTCCACTGCCAGCCCCGCGGCCACGGCGTAGAGAGACACCACCTTGCCCCACGTGATGCCTGTGAGAAGGAAAAAGGCCACTCATATTTACACACACACTCTCTCAGTTCAGTCTGGAATAATCAAAGGAATGACTCTGCTTCACTACGTGTGCCCGTGCTGCCCGCGTGCAGCCACAGTTCTGTCTGCTCTCCATGTGGGGGAAAAGAAATGGGAGAGGACCAGAATTAGGGGAAACTCTCCACATGGAGAAGCAGAATGAAATAATCTGAGCTTGGTATGGTTTGACTGCCTCTCAGAACTGGCTGCACAGCTTTGGAAAAAAAGCAGCCCAAGGGCACCATTGGGGCAGGGGAGATGTGCACTGCTATGCTTTGCATTGCCACTGGCTCTCAGCCGTGCACATGCTGACAGAATTCATATTGTTTGAACAACCTGGGGGTTTTGTCTTCAAGATAAAGCTTAAACACCCTTAGACAAAGCATTCCTGTTTTTTTCTAATCACTGTTCCAATATGACACTGAAAGCATACAAGATAAACACCTTCAGTTCTATAATGGCACAAAGGGAGGCAAAGTTATGGGGCCAAGACGGTTCACAGAATCACAGCTGGAATAGAGGAGTTATAGAATCCTGAGCTGGGTGGACCCACAGGAATCATTGAGACCAGCTCCTGGCCTGCCCCAACAATCCCACCCTGTGCCTGACAGCGTTGTCCAAACACTTCTGGAGCTCTGGCAGCACTGGGGCTGTGACATTCCCTGGTGTTCCTGTTCCTGACCACCCTCTGGGGAAGAATCTTTTCCTAATATCCAATCTAACCCCCAAGACACAGCTTCATGCCATTCCTTGGGTCCTGTTGCTGCTCACCAGAGAGCAGAGTGCCTACCCCTCCACTAGCAGTCATGAGGGCTGGTGTCCTCTTCACTGTAAGGACCAGGCCTCAGTCTCCACCTGAAAAACAGGTAGCTTCAAGGATCTGGCCATTGCCTACTCAACATTGTCTGTGCTACCCCAGTGAAGACAGTGCAGGGGTGGAGAGTCAGTCAGCTATCTAATCTCCCAGAAGACAGCCTTCCTGGCAGGCTGAGCTGCCTGCAGCAAGTGCTCCACAGAAGCTGTCCCAGCAGCAGTGATCTTCCTGTTGGTGACAGCGACAAGCGCGGGAGCTCAGCTCTAGGTACCAGCCAACCTCCCGGGGGCTCCCCTGCGCCTCACCAACACCCCTGGGCATAAATCCCTCATGCTCAAACACTGCAGTCATAAATCCTTCGTGCTCAAGCACTGCAGTCAGCTGCCCCTCATCAGGCTTTCCTCAGGAGCAGTGACCTGGAAACACAACCCTTTCACTCCCGTGCAGAACTACCACTGCACAATGGCATATCTCCCTGTACTTTATTATCTCTAATAGCCATATTTATCAAGCATAATGGAAGTATTTTACAGTGTTGGGTCTCTATGGAATTTGTCCAAACATAGAAGGAAGCCTGGTGAAGTTCTAATATTTAAAAACCACAGAGAACTGTTCTCAAAGAGCTGCGGCAAGGTGAGAGGATGGAAAGATGTGAGCAATGACCAGATCTATGGATCAGGAGGGGTTAAACACACCATTAGAAAAGTGGATGTGCTCAGTAGGCAAAAATACAATTTAAATGGGGTAAAGAGTCTCCCTCTTTCCCTCCTTGCACTCTCAGATCCCCAGGTAGCCTGAACCAGCTCTGGGATGGAGCTCCAGCCTCCTCACAGCAGTTCTCATTGCAGCAGAATGCCCTATATTTCTTTAGAAAACCTGCAGATTTCACAGCATTTCCACAATTCTTACACTTGGTGCTTCAAAAGGGCCATTCACACTAACACTTTTAGGAATTGCTTACTTTTCCTTTAAAAAAAAAAGAACTAAACTTTAGAGGAACTCTTCAAATGTCAGCCACAGGAATACCTTGTTAGACTGAAGAAAATCAATTCAGTGTTACAAAAAACCCATTTTTCATGACTAATGTAAGATAAAAATCTACAGATGAACCTTTTGTGAGGCTCTCAAATCCTCTGTGATACTCAGTCTTTCCCCAGAATTATCCCTAAGATCAGAGGAAGTTATTAATGTAGCTAAAGTGACTGTTCTTCTTTTGGTTTTATTTGCTGAGCAGACCCTGCCGTGTCCCTGACACCAGCGCTGTCACTCAGGAAGTTCACTGCCTGTTTGGCATTCACACTATTTATCTGCCTTTCTCACATTGTGTGTCACCATGACAGCCAGCAGAATGAGCCAGGAAGAGGCTATGAAACCACAGAAGACTAGACAGAGGGGTTCTCCCTGCAAGGAAGAGGCTGTCTGAGTGCAGGTCAATGCAGTTCTACCTAATGAAAGAGGCTTTAAGGGGTTACACTCCTTGCTGATGATATATTCAGGACCAGAGCCTCAGCTGGCTTATATTCAGCTTTAGTATAAGTCAGTTTTACAATTCTCCATCCCTGCAGAAATGTGGTTCCCAGCACCTTGAGTTACATAACAAAAGTTACCCAAAATTCCAGGGAAGAGTTCACTGGCTTATTCCCAAGCTGTTGCTGACAGCACTCTTCAAATATCTGAAGCAACTCCATTAGCTCTGAGATATTTACGTGGCAGTAACAAAGAGTGACAGGACTGAAGTCACTCTGGTACAGAAAAACAGCTCCAGTCTTGGTTAAAGTTGTTTTGAACCCAAGTTTCACTTTCCAATAGAAGAAAAGTGTATCCACAACCTGTGAAAGGCAGAGGCTCAAGAGAGCCATGACTTCCCCAGCACACAGGAAAGCAGTTTGCTCTAAGGCACGTCAGTCCAGAGAGGATGGAGAGGAAACCCTTCAGCTCCAGCTTCCCTGCCAAGATTGTTCCACAGTGGTGCCTGCTGCAGGACTTGCACGAGGGGAGTGCTTTCCTGGCACATGGAGAGACCCCTCTCCCTGTCACAGCAGAAAGGAACAAGTTCTTGGTTAATGCTCATAATGGTGATGGATGTGGAGGGCTCAGGGGTCACATCCTCTTTCCAGAGCATGCCCAAAGGGGTCAAAACAATCCTTCAGTCTGCCTTTCCTGTTACTGGCAGAGTCCAGGAGGCAGGAGAGGAGGAAATCCCTTCCTGATTTCCATTTGTCTGAAGTCCCCTTGCCACTGCTGGAGGCAGAAGATGGAGACAGCAGGCTGGGCTGCTCACTCACAACAGCAGGGCACAGCTTATGCTCTTCTTCTCACATTGTAGGCAGCAAGGGAAGAGCAGGCACCTCCAACACCTGGGCCATGCTTGTGGCTGGGCCCCCTGCCCAGGAGGGCTCCAGCAACCATGCAGCCCCAGGCAGGAGAGGGCAGGGGAACATGGCCCAGCAGCCCTCCTCTGCACTTCCCCAGGACACCAGCTCCATGAACTTTTCTCTCTCAAGGACTCCCTTGGCAGGGGCAGAGGAGCACAACTACTGAGAGGGCAGTGCCTCTGTCCCCCACGATGTCCAGGCAGGCTCAAAGTGACACTAGGGTGATGCACCTCAGCATAAGCTGGAATTGCATCTGCCCAGGGCACATGAGAAGAGAAAACACATTGGCTCACTCCAAATTCCTCAAAAGGCCTGGCTGTCATCCACACTGGGTGAAACAGGCACTCATCACCAAGCAAGACAATCCATTCACAGCTTCCCACTGCATGGATTAACATGCACAGGAGCTAACAGCAGCAGGGAATGGAAAGCTGGTCCAAAAAGGAACAGTCACAAGAGAGAAAGCTCTGCTCACAAACATGGAACAAAAGGATATGGAAAAAGTGAAAGGCTGCTTAGAAGGCATTATAAAAAATACAAGTTGCACTCTCTAGGCCAGCCATGGAGCTGAAGGTATGCAAACACTGCTGAGCCCAGGGTAAAATGAATTAGCAGGAGAGGAATGCTCTTTAAAGTGTTCCTGCTTATGAGCTTGTCTGCCCCAGGGGAGAGATGAAAAAGCCATGAGACATGACTGTGAAGTCTCAGGGCACCATACAACCTGAGGTTTTTCAAATAAACTTCCCTCTGCTCCACTCAGCATCAAAGTCCTGCTCACAAATCAGACCTTAAAGAAACACCATCCACTGCTACACTTCAACAGCTGGGAGAGTACAGCCAGACACAACAAGCTTTGGTGGAGAGAAAAGCTGAGAGGGGTATGCACGAGGCAGGAAGCTCAAATCATAAGTGATGAGGGAGCAGCAGGATGCATTTCTAACAGCATTTCAGAGAAATACAGAATGGTCTGGGTTGGAAGGAAACTCAAAGCTCATCTGATTCCAATCCCCTGTCATGGGCAGTGTTACACACCAGTCACTTAATTCCAGGGTTAAAACCAAGGTTCTTTTGCTCTGGATAGATGCAAAGGAGAAAATCCCAACCAGATACTCTCAAGAGGTGAAAAACACATGGAAGTTTGCTGGAAAACTACAGAAAATTAAGGAACATTGGCAAAAGAGTAAATGCAACATAACATCACTTCCCATTGCATAGAAAACCTTTAAACCCATGCAATGTCATATTCCATGAGAAGAGAGAGGAAGAAAGGAAGAAAAACAGAAAGACAGGAAAGATATAGAAAAACAGACATATAGCTACCAACTCTTGGGTTCCAGGGATGTAAAACTCCAAAATGAAGGTAGGATCAAAGGACAATGTGCTTGCCTCATGGCCAGGCTTTTTAAAGCTTTGGCCCATCCTGGGTCTTCCTCCCAGGTGGGATTTACAGTTTCTCAGGCACACTGGGGAGCTGCCTTCAGTGTGCCATGGCTGACAGACACTGCAGGGCTAGGGGCACAGGGCACCACCTCACCACAGCAAGGTCTGACCCACCCCCTACCATGCATTCCAAGCATCCTAAGATGTCTCAAAACAGATCCCTTTTTCCAGTCTCTGACAGGCAGGGACACCTTCCACCATCCCAGGTTGCTCCAAGCCCCATCCAACCTGGCCTTGAACACTTCCAGGGATCCAGGGGCAGCCACAGCTTCTCTGGGCAACCTGTGCCAGGGCCCCACTTTCCTAGGGAAAAACTTCTTCCTTATATCTAATCTAAACCTACTACCTGTTAGTATGAAGCCATTCCCCCTCGTCCTGACTCCAGGCCCTTGTAAATATTCTCTCTCCAACCTCCTTGTTGGCTCCTTCAGGGGCTTGGAGGCCACAGTGAGGTCACCAGGAGCTTCTCTTCTCCAGGCTGAACAACCCCAGCTCTCCCAGCCTTTCCTTTCAGCAAAGCTGCTCCGTTGCTTCTCCAATCATCCTGGTGCCTCCTCTGGAGCGAGGAGCTCCAGGTCCCTCCTGTGCTGGGACCCTCAGGCTGGAGACAAGCCTGAGTGGGGCAGAGGGGCAGAATCTCCCCCTCCCCTACTGCCCACGCAGGGGGATCAGCCCAGCACACAGGTGGTTGCTGGGTCCCAGTACACAGGGCAGGGGCATGTCCAGTTCCCACCCACCAGCAAACCCAAGTCCTTCTCCCAGGGCTGTTCTTGATCTGCTCATCCCCAGCCTGGACTGATCCCAGGGGTTGCCCCAGCACAGATGCAGCATTAGCACTTGGCCTTGTATAACCTCATGAGATTCCCATGGATCACTTCCCAAGCTTGTCCAGGTCCCTCTGGATGTCACCCAGCCTTCAAGTGTGTCAACAGCACCAGTCAGCTTGGTGTCATCTACATCCACATGCTCCTGCAGGGAAAGTGCTCTCTCCTCAAAAAGCTTTAACCCTACATTCCTGTTACACAGGGTTCACTTCAGCCCAGGCACTCTTGAAGAAAAGCCAAACCCAGTAAAAACCAGGCTGAAAGCTTTTAAAAAGCCCTCACGCCTAGCAGCTCTCACCAACAGGACAGAACTGCTTCCTTTAGGAAAGGAAAATGCCTCTCCCTTTTCTACTTCTGTTTTTCCACCAAGTGACCTCTTCCTTCTGGCATTTGTTTTAAAATCTAAGGAAAATGTCAGCTTAGCCAGGCCCCAAAAAAAAGCTTGTTGAAGTCAGGGGAATGTCTCCTGCTACCTGCAGAGCAGCTTTGACCACACATGAGAACTAGTGGTAACATCACAGAGATGATGCTGCTGCAGATCCTTTACCATCCAAAGCAGCTCAGGGCTCTGCAGTGCTTGTCCCCACACAGGTGGGCTCACCTCACCCTGAATAACTAATGAGTTGTTTGGAAACAGGGGAACAAAATAGAGCTTGAGCCTGAAGTCTCTTCTCCCAGATGACAAGCCATGGGGCAAGAGGAAACGGCCCCAGATTGCACCAGGTGATGTTTAGATTGGGAATTAGTAAAGATTTCTTCACTGAAAGAAGAGGCATTGAAACAGGCTGCTCAGGGCAGTTTTGGGCTTAGTCAAGACTTGTAGACAGTGTGGACAGGAAGTGAGCACAGACAGAGCTACAGTGTGAAGACTCAAAACCAAAGCAGAATGGGGAAGATAGACATGTAAAAGATTAAGGAAAAAACCTCTCCAGCAAAAACGGGTCAAAATCCCCTGCTTCCTTGCTGGAAAGGCATTTTAAGTGACTAGTGGGGCTCCCCAAGCTGTCTAAGCACTGTAGTGTCAGACTGCAGCTGTTTTCTTAATAAACTTGGTAATTGGCATGAAAACTCACCCTGAACTCAAGTGTCTGGTTTCCTTTGCTCAATAAGAGCCTCTTTCCTCTGAAGTATGAAAAAAAAAAAAAAAAAGGATGTCTGGCTACTACAGCCAACTCCAATTTGCTGGATTTATTGTTAAATGCTGAGTTCTGAGACTGCAGTGGGATCCAGGAATGTTAAAAAACAGCAAGCTCCTACCCCTCTGCCACTCAGCAGCCTTCTACCTAGGAGAAATTACAATAACCGAGTTGATAAAAGCAATTAAATACGCAACTCCCAGCAGAGATGAGAAAGAATTAAGAGCAGAGCATGGGGAGCTCTGGGAAGGTTTGAATAAGCCCCTGTGCAACCAGCACACTACCAGCCATCTCTGCAGCAGCGTGGCTCCAGAGGAGGGGCAGCACTGTCAACAGAGTCCAAAGTCTCCAGCATTGTCAGCCTCAGAGGGCTGAGCCCAGATTCTATTCTTAATACCCTGAAAACCCAGGTTTAGAACTGTAAGATACAATTTCTGCTTTAATTTGAAACTACCCACACATTTGGCACCTGAGCTGAGAAGTTGAAGAACACCAAAAAAACTGCAGAATTTGTCAATATACAATGAGAGCAGAATTCCCAGGAGGCAGCAGGCTTTTCCCCCAGCATCATGGTTATGCAGCATCACAGCACACACAGTCTGCTCCACCTGCAGCATTCCTGGCCTTCTGGCTCAGCTCTCTGTGTCACTTCAGCTCTGGAGGTGGCCCAGTCCCAATGCAGGCAGCTGTAGTCACCTAAGATCACCTGCAATGCAAATTGCACCTGAGCCAGCCAACCTGACTGTTGTTTTTCTGTCAGCCTCCACACCAGTAGCTCAGCACTAAGTGACAAGACAGGGCACCTGCACTTTGTGCACAGCCACACTGAGACATTCCTGCCACACCTTCCCAGCTCTTGCTCTCTGAGCTCACAGGCCCTCCCAAGCCAGCCCAGTGCAAGGTAAGCTGCAACCCAGGCATGCTCTGAAAGGCTGTTGAGGGCTGCAGTACCAGGCACACAGTCCAATTCCATCCATTTCCAATGAAACAGCATCAATTTCCTTAATCCAGGGAGTAAAATCTGCCCTGCTCAAACTGCCAGAAGCCCTGCTTGGGCAGCTCCTCTCACAAATCTATTTTGCCATCTGTTATGATTCTGGCGTGGATCTGTGCTCTCCACCACAGGTCTTCAGACCTTCGGCATGCCAGGGCTTCTCCAGAGTGTCAGTGGATCCAGATAAAGAAGCACAGTTGATTGGGAGGATTAAAAGGTTTTGAGTGAGGTAGCCTGTTTGAAAGTACAACTGAAACCTGGACTTCTATCCTGTAGCAGCTACTGCCAAAGTGACAGGAGTCCCTGCATCCTGTGACACTTCCATGCTATTGTCACTGGTTTCAGTGGTTTCATACTGCTATGCTGCTAGCAAGTTGCTTTCTTTGGGTTTTGTTTTGTTTCCAATCTTTAGCATCTACTATCCCTTCCACAGACAACACAAGAAGACATTGCAGAAAGCCTATAACTGTGTCAGAACCTGCCTGACATAAATCCCTCTAAAAGGTTTCTCTTCCCTCAATTCCCACAGGCTGCTTTTCCTGTTGTGAGCAGGGATTGTTTCCAGGGAAAGCTGAATGCAGCACAGGGCATATTTTTGCTTTTCACCATCATCTCTGGAACCAGTCTAACAGCAGCAGCAGAACATTCACATCTAAGCAGAGAGAAAGCTCAAAGCACCTGCTCATCTGAACAGCCCTAAGGACCAAGACTTCCCCAACATGAGAAAGGAGAAGCAGCAGGTCTCACTGCTGAGAGACAACTCTGGGTGTTGCTGTGGGAAAGGAAGCCAGGAGGAGAGGAGCTCTCATGTGATGAGTTGATTCTGGCTCCCAGCATCAGCAGTGTGAGCTGGAACAAGGGAGACTCCCATGCAATGAATCTTCTGCAGCTGCCAATGGTGAGCAAAGAAGCTTGGAATGAGTGACCTCCCTATGCAATGAGGTAACAACCACCTCCTAACGAGGAAGGGCAGGAGGTGCCTTCTAGAACAAGACAGAACCTACTGGGAGGATATTACAGCCCAGGACATTTCCCTGTCAGAAGACAGCAGAGAGGAGCTCTCATTAAATCATTAGAGCAGGGCACACTGCCAAACTGCCCACAGCCCTTTCAGAAGGCAGGCCTCACCTTGCAGGCTATGCCTTCTCCAAGAGAAGTGTTGGATAATACCTTTTTCTTGGTTCAGAGATGGGGCAACTGAGAGCTGCTTTAAAAACTTTTATTCCATTTTCAGTCTCATGAGAAGGGCGAGACAATACAGATGTTATAATTCACGCTATCACAATCAGAAGCCAACTATTTCCTAATTACAATACATTATAATAATGTAATGTAATGTAAAGCTGATAATACATTATCAGCTTTTTATCACGCTATAGATGCCTTAAACCAATCATCTAAAACTACCCCTCATGGGTCCCACTATAATGCATTTTTCATAGTTTTATTTCTCCAAAGTATTTAGCCTTATTTGCAAGGCTATTTTCTGAAAGTTTTTTTTAGCTCTATTTCTCTCTCAACAATATCTATCCTCTTCCACATCGTTCCTAAACCAACATTTAGAAGACAATTTCTTGCCTCAAAGTTCGTACACAAACACATACCACGTGGGCCTTCTATCAGGCCCTGAGAACTGTCTCCAAATCCATTTCCCAGAGGAGGTGCTGCATGCTGCTCCCGTGCAGCCAGCCCTGCTGGTGTGTGAGCGTGTGGGCAGCGTACCTGCGGTGAAGATCTGCGCGGCCACGGCCAGGAAGGCGTCCGACACCACGCTCTCGGAGTGCAGCGAGATGTTCAGCTGCCGCGCGACGTTCCGGTACACGTTGGGCCGAATGTACTCCAGCTCATCCCCTGCCAACAAACAGCCAGGGCTCAGCACACACTGCACCAGGGTGCCCTGCTCCCACCACGGGGCAATCACAGCTGGGCCGGCTCCAGGGATGCCGTCAGGCAAAGAGGATGAAGCCCAGCTCCACCTGAGTTTCGGCAGCGGAATGCTCGGGGTTGTTTAGATGCAGCTTCCACCAGCTGTGTGGTAATCACATATCCTCTGAACAGAGGGAAATATAGCTCTCTGCCAGGATTTTCCTGGGAAGCTCTGAGAAAGCTCAGCGAAAAGAATGAGAAACAAGTCTTATCTCCACGTGCTGCACCTGTTGTTGTGCACATGTGGAATGTGTCATGGAGATTTGTTTACCAAAGGGTGGTTTCTTAATTGGACTCTGGTGATGGTGTTTGGATTCATTGACCAATTGGATCCACGTGTGTCGTGACTGTCTGGCAAGGGTGATGGGTTTTTCAGCATAGTATAGTGTAGTATAGCATAGTGTAGTAAAATAAAGCAATTGATCAACCTTCTGCAATCATGAAATCAATGCTAATTATTCCCCGTTCAGGGGTCCACTGCTACGATACACCTGCACCCTGGGACTCCTAAAGGGAACAGGGGCAGGCAGTGGCCCTGTACCAGTGGTGTGGCTGCAGTAATCCCTGATATAAATGCTGTTCCCAGGCTGGCTGCCTGCTTTTCCTCCAACACAGGAGACAGGCCTCAGATAAGCAAAGCTATGTCATTTTATTTCAGAAGTGAGAAGGAGGCATGTACATCCATGTAAGCTTTTGAGAGATACGCCCTTCCTCAGCACCCCATCAGGCTTGTACAAAAATGCCTCAAGTGCAAGAGAGTGACTCAAGAATGCTGAGGGCTGATGAAAGCCAAGGATCCACCCAGAGCTGCACAACATTAATTAAACAAAGAGACTGCCAGCTATTTTATGCTCACACAGGCACTTGAGAGTCAATCTGGGGTTCTTTCTCTCCTCCAAATGGTTAAAGAGATGTTCATTTGCATGGCTGACTGCTCAGCAGCAAGGTATCAGACTTTCAGCTCCAGAGTGCTTTCTGCCCAGCTAGGAAACGGCAGGAGGTGTTAGGCCAGCTTGAAGACCGAAACAAAAAACACCAAGGACAAGCAGAGAACCTCCTCCTAGAGGACTGACCTATGGAGCTTGGGAAACAACAGTAAAGCTTCTCCTTTTGTAGCAAAACAAATCATTTTTTGAGTAGTAGAATTAATAAAGCCCAGTTTCCAGTGGATTTCTCTCTCTGTAGAGGTTCATGGATATGTAATGAAGGTTGCACAGCTGCTGTAGGAGCATGACAAAATGCAAACACTGCATGGGACCAAGCCCCTTTGTGCACAGAGAGCCCTTTTTGGCTTAGATTTAGGACACACTGTGCTCTTCTCCTGCACAAGGGTGCTCTGGGAAGAGGGAGAGCTATCCCAACAGCTTTATATCCCACTGCAAGACCCAGGTGACTTGGCCCAGCCAGAGAGCAACTGATCTTCCTCAAAATTTCATTTATATGAGAGGTAAAAAGGAAGATGTCACTGCAATCAGGATCTTTTTATAGAGCCATTAGCTACTGATTCTTAATTCATTTATCTCAGCACAGGCAAAACCCAGAATTCCACAGCTGAGCTCTCCCAGCCCTTTCTGAGTAAGGGATTGTCCCTGTTTGATGCAAGAGGAAACCTGCCAACACATGGTCAGCCTTGATAAGAGGAAACCTTACTTGGACTGCTCAACAGCTGTTTTCTCCTCACAGGCAGCACACAGGCTTCCTGGTAAATGTCAGGAAATGGGGATAGCCCTGGTTAGCTGAGAGGGAGGCACAGGAGCCTGGGATCAGCACTTGGTAGCCTGCCACTGCTCCAACTTCTAACAAGCAGTTCCTGGAGGCCCCAGATGAGATCAGGGTTTGGTTGGAGGCACATATGCCCTGTTCTGCAGCAAGGCACATTGCAGGCAGGAGCATCTGGGGAAGGAAAGCACAGGAAAGCATTCCCAGGCTTGGAGAGCCTCCCTGCCCCAGCAGCCCCAGGACCTCTACATTCTTGCTGGTCTCCAGTGTCCTTGTTCTGACGCCCAACTTTGCAACATTTAGAGCAATCTGGGGGCTTCTCCTCCTTTCTCCAGTGATTATGGAGGAATCAGCAGGGCAGCAGTAGCAGTTTCCATGTGCAGAAGCTCACTGCAGTGGCCAAAGGGCTCCTCCCTAGGCCTTGGCCAGAGGAAATGCACGTTCAGATAAACCAGGCCTATGACAGACACAGCAGGTTGGTCTGGGGTGCCTCATTTGGCTACACCATTAGGTTTTACCGTGTCTGACTCATTAATTGCACTAATTAGCTGCTAAGCCTCACTGAGCTGATGGAGTCTCTCTCCCTATGACCTCCAACAGCATTGCCTGTGCCCAGGACTTTTGCTGGTCCACTAGGCAGTTCATCAGAGTCTCTGTGTGCAAGGGGGCTAGGAAATACTCCAGCTTCCCATCTCCACAGGATTCTCAGCACTATCATGAAGGAAAAAAACTGGTTTGTTTTTTTTCCTGCTTGTTGCACTGCTTAGGAAGGGGCTAAGGATGACCATTCCTGGCAGGTGGCCGGATACCAGCTGCCCTTGTGCTGGTTAGAGCAGCAAAGGGGAAAAGAAAGGGATGGGCCACGTGACAAGTGGAGTTTCCAAAGAAACAGGAGGGAAACTATTCTTCTTCTTAATGAGGAGGACTGCTCACCTTTCTGGTTGCATGGGTACCACATGGTGCTCTCCAAACAGATTTGCTCAGAGAAGGCACCAAGTTCCTGGGACTATCAGCCAAATCTTTCCATCTGGACAATCCAGGAGACGCCTTCCGATCCAGTGAGCCACCTGCTTGCCCTTTAACATGTTCCTGGCCACCCACGGAAGATTGGGTTGAAAGCACATAAATCTCAACCCCCAATGCAGGTGGAGAAGAAAGGGAGCACAAATAGACAGTGAGATTGACAGAAGAACAAGAAAATTCCCCCAAAGACCAAACAACCACTGGAAACAAAAGCAGAAGTAAAATCAGCATAGAATAAAAAAAGTGAAAAAGAATGAATTAAAAAAAAAAAAAAGTCCATTAAAACAAACACAGCTATGCCTTAAAAAGAAACTTGGGATAATATCAAACTGATAGGAAGGGGAGAAAGTGGGGACACCAGCCCTGGTCCTGACTTTGTTAGGCCCAGCTAATGCTTACTTCACCAGACCTGTCTGAACTCTGATGTAATTAAATCAGATGCAAATGCTGGTGGTAGTTTCCAGCCAGATGTGAACTAATCTATCAGCCTGCAGGCAAAGAGGGATGTTGGAAGCAGCTTCCAAGAATAAAGGTGTTGGGTTCCCAAATGACAAACAGCTAGACTTGAGCACACAGGATGCTACACAACCCAAAACAGAAGGCCAGCCAACTGTTAACATTTAATGGGTGCTCCTGGTACAAGCTCTAAAGCATATCTTCATGTCACAGCCTCCAGGCATGACCTTCAAATTGCTCTCCCTGAAGCCCCCCTAGTTGCTGTGCTGTGAAGGTGGCACCAAATGGCCAGACAGCATCAACCAACTCCCTCTTGCTCCAGCAAAAAGCAAAACTCAGGTCTTGCTGAATAACTAAGGTAGACAAAGGAAAATTAAACACACTGTCATTAAAAAGCAGCTTTTATAAAATCTCCAACAACACATTTTCTAAGCAACTACCCCCAAATTAAAGCTGGGTGAGCTACTGCTGAAGCCCAAGTCCAGCAGTAGCAGTGCCCTAGAAGATGCCAGATGCATGGTGGCAATCAAGTCACTCACTCTGGAGAAAACACTGCAGGTCCAGCTAAAACACCCAGCTGAGAAAGACTGCTCTAAGTACTGAGAACTGTTCCACAGCTGGAGACCTGTGCACACAGAATCAGCTTGCTGCTGGGCTTTCTTAGACTGCTTTGTGAGTTTGAGCTGTTGCAAGTCCTCAGAAAAAGGCAACTTTGCAGAAACCCTGTGCTGAGCAGGGCTCCGAGAGACTGAGGAAACTCAGGCAAAGGAGCTGTTTAGGGAAGATCACCAAAAGCAGAGAAGAAAAACCTCTGTATCATCACATGAGAAACCTCTTCCAGAAGCCTTAGTCTGGTCCAAATCACTCCACCCAACTGAGCTCCCCCCATGCCAGCACTCACCAAGCCGTAGCAGTATGGTGGACACCTCGGCCAGCTTGCCCCCAGGCACTGGGGCGTTGTACTCGGGCTTGCTCCAGCTGACACCTGCCTGGATCAGCCTTGAGTTTATGTAGTCTCTGCAGAGAGCCTTGGCTTGGGACACAAGCTCTTTGTCGGTAGGAGACCTGTCAAAAACCTCCATCACCTCTGCAGCAAAGACTGAGGAACGACGTAGCACCTCCATGCTGGGCTGCCGAAGCCACAGCTCTGCATGCACCCACTGGAAGGCTGAGCCAAAGCCTGCGAGGAGAATCTGCAGGAGCTGTCCTCAAGGTCTGTCTGAGCTCCCAGCAGCTCTTCTCCACAGGTCAGTTGTTCATTTTAGCTGGTAAATAAAAGCATCTGTAAGTCCTCTAGCATTGCAAAGATGTAAATCAGAAGCTCAAGAACACAGTTATGCTGAAGTCAGTAGCATCACATTTGCAAAACATTTGTCTCGGTCCATCTTACAGACAGGGGGCAAAGTCTTGCATCTTTCAGCCACTGACTATCCCTGGCAGCATGGTGCACAGAAGGGTGCAGTTTGGAACTCTCGAGGTGTTTCCTCTTTTCCTATTCAGATTTGGCAGTTCTAGAATTACCCATCAGAGAGACTAGACAGTCAGAGCATGGAAACACTTCATAGAATGTGCAGACAATCTCAGCTTGTTTCAATTAAACTGAAAAAAGAAAAAAAAAAAAAAAGAACCCCAAATACCAGTTACAGTAACCTCAACCAGATGTCAACAGACATTCCAGCTCAGTAGGTCATGGATCTTTCTGAAGAAATGGCACTATTGCTAGGACAAGGCTATGGGAGTGTTGGAAATGCCTTGATGGAGACAGTTTTCTGAGACACATTCTCAGGTTTTGGTTGTGCCATGCTTTTTCCCCAAAACAAAGTGCATGCTACTACCTGAAAACATCTAGCAATAGCAGAGAAAGCAAAACAGAAAAGTAGATTTTTGAAAAGGTTTAAGCTGTGAATGCCTAAAGGGAAATGTCAAAATTTCTTCAGAGGCACCTGAATTCATCTGCTGATCTGAGTTTTTAACCCAGCGCTGCTTTTGAAATCAGAGTCAGACCAGTCTTTATTCAGAGGTTAATAAATGCATTTTTCAGTCTGCATTTCAGTTCCAGACACCTACTTACAATGACAATTTTCAAACAAAATACAGCCAGTTATCCCAGTTAGCCCAAGGAAAAATATATTTACCTCTCATGTTGTACTTTTTCCCCATCAGTGATTTCTTTTTGGGTTTGGTTTCATGTTTCTTTAGAAGATCTGCATCACTGGACACCTGGTTTAGGATTCATAGGTTACTGTCACACTTCTCTGGAGAGCACCAGCCTCCTCTGCTGTGCTTTCCAAGGGCTCATGCCAGCGCCTCCCTCCCGGTCTCTGTCAGCCGCACATCCCGGCTGCGCTCCACCGGGATCCTTGGGGTTTGTTCTCCTGCTTTTAAGGCACCCAGGCGCAGAGGAAAGCTTCTGGCTTTAGCCTTGTAAGGAAGATGAAATAACCGGGAGGTGGGGTTGCTATACCCAGAGAAAGACGCTCTCTCCTCCCCTTTGGTCTCTCTTAAGGAGGCTCTCTGCTGTTCTCCACTGGGCTTCGCTCAAGGACTCGGCTCCAGGGTGAGGCTGGGAGCATCATTCCTGGACCCACGCAACAGAAAGTGATGAATGCACTGCTGAAACAGGAATAATTCCTGCTGGACTCCCAGAGCAGCTTCTGCAGAGTTGGTGCTGGCCAGTCCTTTTCATATGGTAGCCAAGTGGGGGATTGTACGCTGTCATATTCAGGGTTAGTCCTACCCACTCAGTCACTGCCATCATTTTGGGCTATGTCCCTCCCCATGCAGGGGATTAATATCAGATTATCTGTAGTGTCCCTTCCAACCCAAACCATTCTGTAATTCTATGATGATTTTATGATTAACACAGAGAGCCACAGCTCAGGGCTAAGGCAAGCAGTGTTTGCAACTCCCCCCGAACTATGAGTAGTCTGGTTAAAAAAAATAAAGTGGCTTTGTTGATAGGAAATAGTTTATCCAGAATGAAGTGTATTGCAGGAACTTGCCCACTTTATCTCAATGTGTTATGAAAAACATGTCAGCGAGTTCCAATATATGTATAAATTAATTTCAACGTCAACTTCTTGTTGCAACATTATCAAATTGATGCCACAATGTTCAGCTTTCTTCCATGTGCATGTGTTATACCATTTCATCTCAATAAACCACATACAAATACTGGCTTTTTGTGTTACCATTTGAAACAAAAGAAGTTTCAATAACAGAAGTTTCCTGCAACCAAGAAATTCTACCAGACAAAACACAAATTCTCCCCAATAATACTTTGTATATTAGCAACAATGTATTGGGTATTTGGCATGTTTGAAACACAATTTTGTGAAAGGAGGTCAGAAGTGGCACGTAACTGTTATCTTGTTGCCTTCAAGCAAAGACAGAAGCAAGTACACCTCTGCAAGGTGTTGAGCACATAAACCCCTCCAGTACAACGTGCACCAGTGCTGGTCTCCAAATCGAGGGATAAAATGAACTGCATGGAAAAAACCTTCTTATGTGACGTGTTGAACATTCTGGCCAGCATCCAGCACACAGCTCAAGCACAGATTAACACAAAGCATGTTGGCTGCTGTTAACTGCATTGTGGAGCCTGCTCTGCTGTCTTGGAAGAGGGCTGGGGTACCTCACACCCTTCAGCAACAGATCTTCTTTCTGGGCTGGCTTTTTCAGGAAAGGAGCAGGGTTGAGGAGAGGTGCATGCATGCAGTGATGCCAGCTGGGACCCCAGCTCAGCTCAGTGTGATCAGGGTAAGATGGCAATAGTGGCTGTGCATCTCCAGCACCAGATGTGTTTGCTCCAAGATTCTCTCAGAAATTTGTTTTTATCCATTAGCTTTACTAAAATTTAAATACAAAGGCCTGTCCCACAGAAGCAGAAATCAAGATTCTAGAGATTCTGTGCTACTGCCTACCCTTAACCCACCTGTTCCCTGCAGAGTGGGCCCTATAGTGTATTGAAAAATTGTATTTTTGCCTTTGCCACCTTGATGGCTGAACAAATCATTAAAAAATATGCTGTAGCTTCCTGCAGCAGCTGACAGCTTGACACAGGGCCCCTATCTAAACTGTTTCTGTTCAGTAGGGCTATGAAATGAAGAGGAATGCTTAAATATCAGTAGTGCTTAACTAATGATAATTTTTCCCAGAAATCTGGCAAATATGCAAGTACCACAGTGCTTCCCAGCTCCCCCTGAGTGCCAATCTCATCCCACATGTGTTCCCTGCCCAACTGTCACAGCATGCAGCACCCCCTCAACTTCCACCCTGCAGCAAAGACACAAAAACTAGAAGCAGGAGGGGGTTGTGTATAAAAAAACAGACTTTGTATTACAAAACCCCCACCCAATAGTGCATGGTATTCTGCCTATATTATTTACACATTTGTATTAAAAATACAGTTTCATACTGAATTATGCCTCTATAAGTAAAAACAGATGAAACCACAGCATACAGTGCTCAGCTGACCAGAAAAGAAGAGGGTGTGACAAGGTGCTGTCAGTGTGATCAGAGCCCTTTTTTCAATAGAATGTTTATGCTTAGGGACTTGATCTATAATGGGAAGACCCCTGTGGCAAAAGAATGGCAGGCAACAGTGCAAAAGCAGTTTCTATCACCACAAAACACTGTTTCCAGTGTAGCTGCTCCTGGCACGACAGCGTTCCAGCTGGAACAGGCTCCACACCACAGCTCCTATCTCAGGTGGGGTGACCAAAACAGCTTAGAGCACTCCTTTAGTAAAACCAGGGGACCACAAAGATATATTTTATAAGCATGTCAAGTGGGAACAAACCCTGGAGAAGCCACATCAGTGAGAACACAGAGATAGTTTAATTGTGAACAGCTTCTGCTCAATATTAAGAGGTTCAGCTGCTAGAGAGGGAAGTCTCTGGGAAGGCCTTCCAGCAGTTGTAGTTGAAGCAAAATAGTCAGTGAATTGTGAGCACACTGCACAGGGTCTGCACGACACAGATGCCTGCAGGAGCAAGAGAACAGCCCCAAAGGCCAAGGAGATCATTCAACATTATGTTCCCACAGCCTGGCTCTGCCTGGAGCTGCTGTTGTGTCTCACCTTGCAGAGCCTATCCCAGCCACTTTACACAGCCTACAATTCCAGCAGAAACTACACACACAGATACCATGTTATGCACACCTGCAGAGTAAGGACTTTGAGAAGCAGATGGTTGCCAAAGACATCCAGTTAATCTCCAGAGAGTCTGGGAACCAACCCAGCCTCCACCTGCTCTAAGAAGTGTCCCTTCAGAGACAAGATGCTCTGGCAAAACTTTGGCACTGCAGCCAGACCAACTCCTTCTACCAAACCAAGCCTGAACCAACCTGAACCTTCTGCACTGTCTTGCCCACTTTTAATGTACAATCTTATGTGATTTTTGCAGCAATACTTCCAGCCTATGTTTGTGAAGTTATCACTTACCTCTGCAAACATACTTACAATGTCTGGCTTTGTGCTGCAAAGCTGTACAGGAGGGCAGGAAGGTTGGACAAAACACTTCTTTTTACATAGAAATATTTTGCCAGCTGCAATAGGAAAACAATACATGGAAGCAGCAGCTTAATGGGACCCAAGCAAAACACAGAGGCTTTTGGAGCCTTTTTCTCATTTCTGAAGGTCTTGATTCAAAGCCTCCTCAAAGCCATGCAGTGAGTTGAATCACTTGCTTTACGGGATCACCTTGGAGTGTCACATACCAGACAGTCTGTGTCACAGTTAACTTATTTTCCACAGCCTTTAGACAATTCTCCTTCACAAGGATACAGATTAGTGACTTAAGCACATCGAGCTTAATGACCAAACCACTGCTTTGGTTTCTGATGCAGACTAGCACTGATACCCATTGCTTTCATCTCTTAACCCACTGTCTTGCCCACTGTCACTGTAGACACAACTTTTCTGTTATCCATATGTTTTGGCAAAGACAGAACAGATGTGGTGTACTCCAGAACTGATGTACAAACTGGATGAAGGGGAAACTGTAGCAGGAATTTAATTTCAGAGTTGAATCATAGAACATCTCTACCTATATCCCTGAATCCTGTTCTGGTAATGTTGTCTGAGAAGAGTTTAACCCACTGCTGCAACTCAGGTCACAGTTAATCAGCTGTTCACTGCATGACAACAGCTTCTAGCTACATCTAGGACTTTGATGAGGCTGCATCATCTGTTTCAGAACCTATTTCAGTAAATATAACTGGTTTGTTTGTCTCTTGTCTCCTAATTTGCTTCAAAGTGACACATTTTACTGAATGGATCAGTCATCTCATAGCCAAGAAGGCAGCAGACACAAAGAAATAAAAAGTTGTAGGTTGTTCAACAGCTATAGCTTTGTTTTGAAACACAAATATTTACCACCAAAAAGAAAACACCAGATGAGGTCACTGTCCCCAAGAGATCAGAACTCTCTTCCCTTTCAAGTTTTAATCAACAAAGGCAGAGGGTAAACCTTTGTCTCATTCTAGCAATTGACCACCAGCAAGGTTTGGGAATCAGTTCACACTCACACATGGGATACATGCACGTGGACAGGTAAAGACAGGCAGGTGCCTCTGCCTGCAATGATCCCAAAATCAGAGCCTGAAGTGGGAACAGGCCCTTCTGCACTGGTTCAGCAGCATTTATGAGCTCTGACGCATTTTTCTGCGGCTGCAAGACGTGTGCTGGCACACAGACCTGTCCTACATAGGCAAAGGGATTGCTGGATCTGATAACTCTGGGCAGGACTCTACCCTGTACACATCTTCATGCCCTAAACACGCTCCAAGGGATTTAGACTCTTTAGTTTTGCATATTCAGAATGTAACCTTACCTGTAATTAAACCCTTGGTGACTTTTGGAATGCCCCTTCAGGCTCTTCAGTCTTAGCCTCTTCTGCTGGGCAGGGCAGCTGCTATGGCCTTAAAAAAGCCCTGTCTTTTCAAGGTCTGAGACAAGGAGGTAAGGCTGATTGTCAAGTCTGCCCAGATCAAACTCAGAGTGCATGGCTGCTGCATGCACAGCACTATACCTTACAGCACCTCTGTTAGGATGCAGTTCCACTCTGAGTGCAGCAAAACATTTTTAAACACTTGATACACTTCCAGACTTTGTGGAACTCCACATTGGCAAAAGTTTTCTTCAAGGCTGCTTTGGCTGACAAGAGTGACCCCCTCTTACTCTATGGAGCAGTATAGGGCTGTTTTCTTCAGCAGCAGGGTCAGCTACAGCAACCTTCATTCATGTCCAGCTGCTCACACCAATTCCTAAATCATCCTTCCAAATTGCACTGTGATAATTTAGGGACTGCTGGCACTGTGGACTGGTTCAGGGAGCTGGTTGGTTTGTTTTCATCTGGATGTGATAAACCTTCCATTCAGAGCACATCTGCAGAGATGTATTGGTACAAGCAAGGTAGTTACAAGCGAGAGGAAACAAATTCAGCTTTTCCATCAAGAAAAATGCCCAGGAAGCAATTGCACTAGTGTTGATTGTCCACATAAAAACGCAGCTGTGGTGATCTGGAGCTTCCTAGTCCACTGCAGAAGACAGAGAAATGCTAAGAGAAGGTAATCAACAGATCCTGCCATGAGCTCAGCATGTCTGGGTTTTCCTGCATTTATAAGATGAGAGCTTTTGAGGCTTCTGATGGAAGAGACCTTATCCAGAAGGAGGGAGAAGGAAAAAGGAAAAAAAGAGATGGCAACATTCTATTACCTGACATTAAGGTATCCAAATGTGGCACGTCGAATAGCCAGGACAAAAGCAATTCCCTCCTTTAGCTGAAACATGAGCTTGATCAAGTAGGTGTCCAAAGCAGGGTTAACTTGCATTTGTTGACCACAAATTTCATTGTCTCCCTTACTTCACTCCACTTTGGGCTGGAGTGTTCCCATGACTCTGAAAGGCAGCTGGGTGCAGCTCTGAGTGTTTAGGATCAGGTGATCCACATGCCCACCCATGGTCAGGGAAGAAGGAAAACCTCACCATCGTCAGCAATCCCTTCTCAGGCTCCCTAGTGCATTCTGGTTGGAAAAGAACTGCCACAGGTCTTGGACCATCACTTCAGCTAGAGCCAGCAGGCTCTTGGTGCTCTGCTTCTTGCCCCGCCTGCAGATCTCCAGTGCATCACTTAGCACTGGCATGACAACAGGAAACATCTGGCCAGATGTTAAAAAAAATACTGCCAAAGGTGCTCAGGGTGGACCCACTTCAGTCAAAGTGATTCAAATCAATCTTAATCGCATTTAGGAAACAGCAAGCAGGAAATCTTGTTCTGAAGTCACTAATTTCATCTGTTTCTAAGAGAAGGCGAGTCAGACTCACCTGTTCACTTGTATCTGAGCACAGCTCATTGCTAGGGCTTCTCTCTCAGCAAAAAAAGGAGAAAAGCAACGTGTATTTAAGCAATTTCACAGCTGATACCAATCAGAAATCTGAATGTGTCCAGGGTGTTTTGTACTTACGCTATCTTAACTTCCTGTTGCTACTGTATGCACTCTTGAACATTCAAAAAAAAGCAATTTAAAATGCAAGGAAAATAGAAATAAAATTATGTCTTTAAGTGCTAAATTAAACTATCAAACATGAAGTTGAAAAGGGTTTTGGAATGTGGAAAAGCACTCAAGACCAAAAAAAACCCATAACACAACCATTCTTATACAGGTACTGAACTGAGTCAACTGTTGAAGTGATTAAGCAGTTGGAGACCAAAAGCCTTCTCTGGGGATGAATTCAGGACTTCTGAGATGTTGCAAGCTCACATAAGTCTTTCTCACTGAGCAAATTCAGTTTGTCCTTTGACTGTGAGGAGCCAGAGAGGTAGAGGGGGAAAAAATATCTACTACATATTAGGCAAGATTAATTACTTTTCACAAAAAGTCTGAAGAACCACCTCAACATAAGTAATGCTTGTTGCTTATATTTTAAAAGTCTCTCAAATTTTATGCCATGCTTTCCATCACTTCAGAATTTCAACAAATCCTCACAGCTCTGATATTTTCGTTTTACAGCAAAGAAAGGGCTTAAATTGGATTTCATGATCCTAAGTGTCTTTCTAACCTAAATGATTCTACGAAATATTTACTTATCTACATGAATAAACTTTAAATGAAAATTTGCACCAAAAGATCCCCTTAAGAGTCCACAAATTTCACCTGAGCAATGAACTCATTGCCTGAACTGGCAATGAGTGCAGTGTCCCGCAGGTGATTTGGGGGAGAAACCAGCAATACTCTAGCCAGGTTAAATCTGAAGTCTCTTAGCAGCAAGGGGGAGGTTAATAAGTAAAATAGAACTAGGGGAAGTGTTTTCAAAGAAGGAAGCAGAAACTCATAAAACTACAGTTCTGGGGAAGAGAGGCACCTCATTCTAGTGACCAGTCTCAGCTGCAGTGTGCAGTTACTTCAGTATTTGCAAGTGAAGTGTTAGTGGTTTAAGACGGAGTTCAGTGCTGTTCAGAATCATTATATGTGGCAAAAACAGTGAGAAATAGCACACAATCAAATCCCACATTTAAGAATTGGATAGGGGCAAACAATGAGAGGAACACTCCCAGGTAGCTTTTCACTGCCACCAAGACCCTAGAATCAGCCAAACACATCTCCTTCTCCATGAGGAAGCCAAGCAGCCACTGAGCTGTCTTGTACACTTCCTGCCATATGTTTGATGTTGAAGGGACAGTGGTGCCCCTAGCAGAAGCCTCAAAGTAGGGCAGATGAGTAATTTAATAGACAAGCTTGATACAAAAGAAGTAGATACTAGTCATTGTGAGTTAGCAGAGCAAAGCCAGCTTCACACAGACCTGCTCTGGGTCTGTGTCTCTCACCAACTCCCAAAGCACATCTTCACTTAAGGTTCAATTTCTCATATCCTGGAAACCACAGACCAGTTTCTCTGGATAGAAGCCAAGGCAGGATACAAATTCTTCCTGGCATTAACATACACACAGTATTTTGTTATTAGGAGAATTTTAGTCTTTGTGACTTCAGTTGTAGAAGCAGCCATGAGTCCATCAGGCTCACACTGCAGTGGCCTGGAGTGATTTACATAAATGATGAGTGAACCTTGCAGAACCTCAGGGGATAGAGCTGTTAATGGTGGCTTTGGCCCAGACAAAGAGGTGTTCATTAATCAACAGAAGTTTGATGCTGGCACTAAGTCCCTCAACACAAAGAGGCCTAAAAGAGCAGGTAGCTTTGCCCCTCCTTGCTTTACAAGAAGACAGAAAGAAAGCTCTTCAGAATCCTAATTCAAGAAACTATTAACTCAACCAGGTAACTGCATCTTCCTGTTTCAAAATGCTTCTGGACAAATCTAGTTGAAGATGTCCCTGCTCTTGCAGGAGGGTTGAACTAGATGACCTGATGACCTTTAAAAGGTCTCATCCAACTCAAACTATTCTAAGAAATAAAAAAGAAGTCTTTCATTAATTTCTAGTTTTCCCTTCCACAAGGTATGTTGGGAGTTAATAGGAGCATAGACCCAGTTCAGTTCAGTTCTTTCTTCTGAAGAATGTGAATCTGAATAATTGGTTTTATTTAGTCTTATATTTTAGTTTAATGTCTTGAAAAAACAAGTTTTGGTAAGAAAAAAGGCTGTCAGAAAGGAGAATATCAGCTGTCAAGTCCTCTCTAGGTTTTTGTCCATGAAACCTTGCATTCTGAACTCAGACCCAGGGATCAGCACTACATTGGTTTTACTTCACTGTGATTCTCTACACACAATAGAAACCCTGAGTTTCTTTTCCAGGAGTCTCCAAGTGTCTTGCACATACTGGTGCTGGCCTCACAAAGCAGCAGTTAAGGCAGTGGAAGCACAGAAAGCATCATGCAATTTTCACAGGGGAAAGTTGGAACACAGAAAGTTCAGAAGCACCTCAGAATGAGTTAGGTTATCATTTTGAATTGCAGAGATCTTTGTAAACACACGTGTGACCACACTGTGGTTTTGCCAGAATTACAGCTGAGTATTCCTGTTCCTAACTGGGACAGGAGAGAAAAAGTAGGTGTTTAGCCAATCTGCACAGGCAATAGGCAACCAGAACAAGCTTATTTACTCCAGCACTTCTGGACAGTACTATGTTTCTCTTTATTTTTCTGGGTGGCTAACTCAGAGGGGATTCAACCACATTTAGCAGCACTAGTTTAAAAGCAAGTCTGACCCACTGAAGCACAATGCCACGCCAGCAGTTCCAGCAGAGCATTTTTTCCTCTGTTTCAAGGAGCCTTTGAAACAATTTTCATAGGTATTATGTGGTACCAGACAGGAGTTACCCCTGAAGTACTCAGTGAGGGCCAGGTCCACCACCCAGATAATGTGCCAGCAACTATCCCTTACAGCTCTATTAACCAGGGCTCTCCCCACTCACCTGCATACAGCTTCCAGGGCAGCCAGAAGAAACCAGCAGGAAAGCAGAAATCTCTCCAGAATGACATTAGCCACATCCATTCTTGCTTCTGCACAGCACAGAGGCCTGCAAGAACCCAGAATCCAGCTCAATCCTCTTGAACTGCCTGCTACCACTACCCAGAAACACGACTTGGAAAAACAGGCATTCCATGCTCTCAGCTTGGAGGAACCTTCATTTCATTTAGGGATTAGTAGCTGTGGGAAGCAAAGGGCTGCTGAGCCAACAGAGTGTCAGCTGCACTCTGAGCTTTACAGCTGCAAGCATCACTCTTGCTTATTCCACTCTGCCAGCAAGATTGAGAGATAAAGGCTCTTTTCTTTGCTCAACACTCAAGACAGCCTTAAGAGCCACACTATCAGCAGAAAATCAGCACTGTGCAGCCAATATTGCAAGATTTGTAGTGATACAGTCTGAAAGCAGGAAGGAGACTGATGTAGCTTTAACAGCTTGCTGCAGTCTCCATACAAGCATAGATCTGAAGAGCCATCATCAGAGCCAGTGGATTTCCACAGTACCAGCTCAGACTGATCTGTCTTGTAAGGGTATGGATTTCTCTTTGAATTCTCCCTGGCTTTCCTACAGTGAGCACCATTTAAGGCCTGGAGCAGGACATTACTGCCAAAACAAAACAATCACTTTATACTTATCAATAGCTGTGATGCACCCAAATAGAGCAGAACTAATGTCCTGTGCCTTAGACCAAAGGAAGGAGCAATTT
Organism: Urocynchramus pylzowi; assembly: GCA_013397555.1. Lineage (NCBI taxonomy): Eukaryota > Metazoa > Chordata > Aves > Passeriformes > Fringillidae > Urocynchramus > Urocynchramus pylzowi. The sequence goes on from VZRH01004838.1 coordinate 115,503, forward strand.
AGATTCAGAGTGCTCTCTGCTCCTAGTTTCCTTTGTTGAATTCAGGTAAGGTACTGCTGCACTTCAAAGTCTTCACCAAAAAGAAAGGTGACTATGGAGAACATCCCCACTTAAAACTGTCAATGTAGCTTGCAAGCTCAGGCAGAGACTGTTTTGGCATGAGCTTGACTAGCATCTGCTCTACAGAAGCTCAGGGGCCAAGTCCAGACAAAAGCTATAATCCACAGCAAAGAGTAAAACTGCCAATGAGTCCAGCTCTTGCTTCTTTCTGTACGAGTGCATTCTTTCCTAGGGCTTGAAGGCTCCACTTTGCACTGGGCAAAACCATATGCCCTGGGAACATGACAGATTCAAAAGGATCCTCTTGTCAAAAAGATAACTTGCCTTCTGTTCCTATAGCAGGAGTGTTTAACTGCATAATGCAGCAATAGTACTCCTCCACATCACTGCTCTCCACAATACCACTCCAGTCACAAACCACTCCAGCCTCTTGGTATCCAAAAGGAGCCAGAAATAGCTCCTCTCCAAACAAGCACCACAGCACCGAGAGAGTGGTTCTTGCAGCACATTTTACAGGGAAGTTTGACCCCCATCTATCCTGCTAAGTAATTCTACCTTTAGGGAGAGCACTTAACACCCAGCTCTCAAGCTAACCACTCTGCTCCACAGCTCTGTTTATGCTAGGAAAGTGCTACCACTTCTTGGGGCTCTCCAGGCTCAAGGTGCCTAAGCTGCTGCTGCAAAGAATCATAGAATAGTTTGGGTTGGAAGGGACCTCAAAAGTCATTTCGTTCCAACCCCCATGCCATGTCCCTTACTGACCCCAAAGCTAAGGTGCCAGACCTAACATCAGCCAGCCACCATGTCCCCAGTCACCTGGTGGCTGTACCCATCTCCCCCACAGTTATTGTCACCCTCCATGACACACTCCACTCTCTGCTGGTTTACCCTCACCGTAGCTGAATTTTTAATGTTGTACCCAGGCTAGACGGAAGACACTGAACCAGACTCGGCCCCGCTTACACAGCAGGAAAGCTCAGAGTCCCAGGACAGAGATCCGGGCACAGGCCACCACCCACCCTGCTGCTCCCTCCTTTGGAGGGGAGATGCCGGCTTCAAGGCTGCAAAGCGCTGTTGCCACCTGCTGGCACCAGCACAGAGCAAAGCAGGCTGCCTTCCAAAACCTCTTCCCTGCCCCAGAGCCGTCAGTGCTCCCTGACAGCACGGCGAGGGCGCTAGGAGGGCTCGCCAGGACTGCCGCACATGTAGGGAAGGGGGAACAGGTGGAAAGGTCCGAGTTGCTGCAGGCTGAGCAGCCCCAGGGCTCAGCAGCAGGCTCGTGTCCTCATCTCACACACAGAGCAGCTGCCCCATGCCCCAAGGACATTTCACAGCAGGCCATACCACACTGCTCTGCCCAGCTCTCCCCAGGGTACCTGCACAGCCTCTCCGACAGCAGTGTCACGACAAGTTTCTCAAGAGAGACAGAACTATGTAAATCTGGGTTCTTTAAGTAATTCATACAGAAAAAAAAAATCTATCAGTGCTTGAGCCAACCAAGAACATTTCACAACCCAGATCAGGTAGGATGAAGAGCACTTGAGGTCCTTTCCTCATGGTTTGGCCATAAATAGCAAGCCTGCAGTGGTACTAGACACTGTCTACTGACCAGCATTCTTGGCTTTTATCAGCACGTGGGGCTCCAGACTAACCTTCCCTGGGAGGAGCATGTACAAAGGGGGCAGTGGAGCTGGGGAAGGGTCTGGAGCACAAGTCTGATGAGGAGCAGCTGAAGGAGCTGGTGGGGGCTCAGCTTGCAAAGGAGCTCAAGGCTGACCTTCTCCCTCTTTTCAGCTGCCTGACAGGAGGATGGAGCCAGGTGGGGTCAGGCTCTGCTCCCAGGGAACAAGGGACAGGACAAGAGGGAACAGCCTCAAGTTGTGCCAGGGGAGGTTTAGATTGGATATTTAGGAAAAATTTCTTCCCCAAAAGAGTGGTCAGGCTCTGGCACAAGCTGCCCAGAGTAGTGGTGAACTCCCCATTCTGGAGGGATAGTGTAGATGTGGCACTTGGGGACACGGGCTGGTGCTGGGGGAACAGTTGGGCCCCATGATCTGAGAGGGCTTTTCCAGCCTATGGGATTCCATATGGGATTCTGTGTCTTACCACACACATTTTCATACCCACCCACCCCCTCACCCCTTTTCTGTCTGACCCAAGCAGGTCTGCAACAGAAGGGAATAAAGTCATACAACTGCAGAGTTTTACCTTCCAGCAGGAAGGCAGCTCTGAGATATCTTGCTGAAAAGTTCCTTGTTCTCCAAAGCATAGACAGAGGGTAGGGGGCATCAGGAGAGAAGGCTACAGGGCCTTTGGCCATTCACCACACTCTCCATAGCAAAAAGGAAAAACTGAGTTACTTCAGTAGGACATTTAAGAGCATGTCAGTCAAAGTAACTATTGTAACTTCTTGTAACTATTCACCCTCTTCTCTGGACTTCACAGAAACAGAGCCAGCTGTGTCAGCTCATTGTGCCAAAGGTGTAAATACCTGGGTCAAGATTTCTCTTTTATGTGAGAATTATAAGGGTTTTCTCAAGTGGTATTTGTTCCACACTGTCAGTAGAAAACACCAATTTTTTGAAATAATTGCCCTTTTATAGAGAGAATATTTAGCAATTTTGACTAACACATCTTTGATAAAGGCTCCAGTTCTGTGGACAGGAAAAAGCAGACTCCATGGGCACACAAAACATTCCCCCATGGGAATGGGGACTGCAGCACAGCTTACTTGTAAGGAGCTTTCAAAATTGATGTGGGGTTCAGGGGCTGGGTGTTGAGCAGAAGATTTATTTAAATACTACATTTTTATGTCACCAGCTTTTAACCAACTTTTTTTTATTATTATTTTTCAGGATGTTAATCCCTTTGCTTTGACAGAAAGAACTAGAAAAGGGAGAAGGAAAAAAATGAACAATCGTATCCTCTTGAAAAATCGTACAATAGAGAAGACATAACTTCTAAACAGCAGTAAGAAATCCTAACAATAGAAGAAACCCCATACAAGAGATGCCTTTGTTTTTCAGCTTGATTTCCCCACAGCATCAAGGCTAAGGCAGCCACTCAGCACACACAGCAAATATGGGAGCTTACAGGTGTAGGTATTTGACTTGTCCCAACTCAAAGCTCTTGACCAACTTTTAAAAGCATGGGAAGAGGAGTAGGAACCCCGAAAGCATGAAAATCCTAAAATTTCGTGAAGCAAAAGGTAAGGACAGGTAAGAACTTACTCATACTTGCCATGAAGGCAAAGGCTAACCAGCAGCATCAGAATTAGCACAGAAGAAAGGGACAGCAGCCAGGCTGGCTCAGCTCTGAGAGCCACCTGCTCTGTCAGCAACAGGGGACTCCCTATCATCCCCACCTGCTCCAGGAACAAGGTAATCCTCCAGAGCACCCCAACAGAGCCAGGAGGAGCTTACTCGGACAGCCAGAGGCAGGAGACAACACAGCCCTGCCCAAAATTCCCTTTCCCACAACTCTGTTTCCCACAGCCCTGTTTCCCAGGGCCAGGTGAAAGCTGTAACCCTGAACACTCAGCAACTTGGGCACTCCAGCACTTAATTAACTCTCTGGTGCTTTCCTCTAGCTGAAATTCCTCCTCTTCTGCACTTGCTTAGCTGGCTTTTTCCAAACATAGATCTCCTGGAGGCAGGGACTGGGTTTCTTTCAGTGGAGGTAGATGGTGCAATGCACAGGTAATTTCAAGGTACTGAAGTAAAAAATATATCTGTACACATCCACAACTTGTAGTATGATTGTTCTGTAGTTATAATTGCTAATGTTAAAATAAATGAAAAAACAAAAAAGAGAGAGAGAGAGAACCAGCCTGCTAGGAACACAGCCCTGACTGAAAACCAGGGAGCAAGACTTTGGCTCCAGTTGACACATTCTGGAAATCAAATGGAGGTGATGATGAATACAAACATGCCATGGACAACCGTGGAGAAGTCAGGGACACCTGCTTCCCCAGGGTCAGCATTTGTTTCTGCATTCTTCTGAGCCCATTAATAACCTTCCTGCCTCCAAAACAGGCCAGAAACAGCTGCCTGGCAACAGAGCAATTATCTCCAGGCCCTGTATCCCCAGCTTGTCCCAGCCAAAGTGTCCAAAGTGACCACCTACTGATCCACAAATGGTTTCCTCCAGGTGGTGGCCAGACCAAAATCCCACACACAATCTCTCTTGCCCCATCCATGGAGCAACAGGCTACGAAGCAGATGAGGAAAAACACCAGCCCACATTTGAACCCCTCTCTGTCCTGTGCTCCCGAGGCAGCTTTAGCAATTTCAGAAGGAATTGCCATGCTAACCCCACATGACAATCACCCTTATCAAAGACTTATCCTGAACTGACAAAACAAATTGATTGCTGCTTCTGTGTGTATGTTCAGACTTGGCACATTAATTAATGTAAGACTTCTGCCCTTCGGCCTCATGCCAACTGTGGATGAATTAGTGACTGTCCATGTGACAAGAGGTGGAGAGCTGAGGCACTGGGGTCAAATGGTCATTAAGTAACATACACAGAGACTCTGACAGAGAACAGTTCACCCCTTGGTCCTTGCTGCAGTGGAACCAGAGCAGAAGTTCACTCTCCTTCCTTTCCTACTTCATATGAAGCTTTGGTTTCTCTGTCTGTTCAGAGATCTCCTAAGTAAAGGTGTCATGCTGGAATAGTGAAGATATCATGATGGAATAGGGCTGTTTGTGAGACAAGATGGTCTGATTTTGTGGGGCTAGAAGGCTGGTCCTGCAGGTGTAAACTCACAGCCCCAGCGAGCCAAGGATCCTACAGGCAAGAGCTTTGTGCAAACCTTCCGGTGAGGCACAGTTGATTTAAATACAAAACCAGAATCTCATTGCAGGAGTTTTTGATACCTGTACTCTACCTATTTGATGTTTTCACTCGGGTACCTCAAAGTGCTGCTTGATTTGATCAGGGGCAGAGAAACAAAGAGAAGGGAGACGGATGAGGGAGGCAGTGCAGGAGGGAATAAGAGGAATGTGGGGGAGCTGCTGGCTGCTGCCAGACCCATCTGCTCACGCAGCGACAGTTCCAGGGCTGCTCCTCTGGCTCACCTGTGCTTCACAACCGGCTCCCCATCGGAAGCAGCAGGTGGTGATAAAGGCTTTGTGTGTCAGCGCCACGGAAAACCGGCGCCTGCTTTGTTCAATGCAGGACCAGCGTTAAACCCGCCTGGCAAGAGGCAAAGAGAACGGTTTTGGTTCTTTTTCCGTCCTTTGAAAAACGTGAATCGGTCACTGACATTACAGCACGTGAAGGAAAACGCAGCCCCGCAGACGCAGCGCTGAGAACGGGGCCATGAGGGAGCTTCCGTTCCCTCGCCTCTCCGCCTCCCCGGGGCCCGGCGTCCCTGGGGCACCGGCAGAGCCGGGGCGGGGAGGGACCAGCCCCTCACCCTCACGACGAGCAGCGGGCAGGAGAACACCTGAGGGCGGGCCTGCCTGGCGTCACCCGGGGGGCTCCCGGGCACGGTCCCGTAAGGGCTGGCGAGAGGAAAGCCCCGTGAGGCTGGGCTGGGAGCACAAAAGCGACTGTCCCGCCACCTCCTCCCCGTCGGTGCGCGGGGCTTGCGGAGCCGCTGGGCCGGACAGCGCCCGCCCCGCGCGCCTCAGGACTCCCCGCCCC